>APFE030889223.1:128955-139875 GCA_000404065.3 Pinus taeda | reverse complement strand
CCCCCCCTTGGACCCCCCCTACAACGAATATTTTATGGGCAGCATTGCCGCCCCATTTCAAACTAGGGTCCAATGCAGCGATACCTTTGAATACAAAAGATAATCAAGCTCCACACCCAACATGATGAGCCCCAGAAATGGGTAATTATATGGGCTCATTTTGCCTCTTATTTTGACTTAATCCACCATTCTCATTAGTTTATTGCAATTTTTTTAATATAGTTATGCTAATATAGTGAATTGGGTTAGTCATTTTTCCATGTAGTCTAATGTGTGCATTATGCATATTTTTTGGTCAATTTTGAGACAAAATCAAAGGTTTAATGAGCATTTGACAGCCAAATTCGAGGAAGAAAAAGGGAGAAGATTTGTAGGAGGATGTCCCCTTCATTAAATCAGCCCTTCCTTGAATTCTTCATCAATAGCTCCGAGTGCGAAGGCCCACATTGATGATTCCAAGGGGCAGCCGAGCAAGTCAAGTAGGGCTATTGTTATCTTCAGTTCCAGGTAGCCAAGTTCCTTAAGTTTAGGGGGACTGTTGGGAGTCCCCACTTATATAAATAAGAAGTGATCCAGGTGGATAATGGTGGCCACCTGCCAAGTCCATCTGGCCTCCGAGCCTCATTGTAACATAGTTCAGAGGCATGTAGTCACCACATCTCTTCTCAGAGATAAGCTACCATCGCCCTAGCAGGTTTATTTCCATTAATGAAATGAAGCATTGTTTCCGCTGCATCTTTGTGTATATGGTTATCTCTATATTTTGTTGCGTTCCTGTTTAAATCCAGATCAAGAAGGCTTCAAGCCAGTAGGTTAACCATATCATAATATACTTTCGCACTTTTGTGCAGCCTTGTACTCAGCTCATTTTCGAGCTCTTTTTGAAAACAATTTTGTGATGTAACTGTGATTTTTTTTTATCAATGAATATGAATCTAGTTTTGAACCACCACTGATCCTTTTTAGAGGGTTGAAGCTCTTAGGTTAGGGCCCAACTCAAGTTTCCCAGCACCTCCTTTATGTATTTATATGTTTTTGTTTGCATTCATAGGATAATTTTTGTTGTTTAGGTTAAATCTTTCTTTGGTAAAATAGGTTGCTTTTGATGGTTGAAATAGTTGTTCTTGCTTCGTTTGTACAAAGCTTTGGAGGTGAATTTCGGAAATGGTTCAGAGCTTTACCCGCAACCTCTATCACCACTTTACCAATCCTCCATAGGAAATTCTTGGAATGGTGGGAGGTGAAGAAAAATCCACTTCAAATTTTGTCTGAGCATGAGAACATCAAAAGAAATGTTGGTGAGAGTGTGCAAGGCTATTGTGCGAGGTTTAATTTAGTATACAATGTTATTCCTTCCAACATTAAACCACTAGAGGGATTGTCTTTGC
Organism: Pinus taeda; assembly: GCA_000404065.3. Classification (NCBI taxonomy): domain Eukaryota; kingdom Viridiplantae; phylum Streptophyta; class Pinopsida; order Pinales; family Pinaceae; genus Pinus; species Pinus taeda. Next base: position 138,487 of record APFE030889223.1, on the reverse strand, counting down.
TAAAGTTTCGAGACGATTTTGATGCCGATATGGCATATCAGTTGCACGAATGTGATCCTACCACACTAGAAGACATTCAAAATAATGTTGTGAGTGTAGAAGCAAACTCGTTGGCCAAAAGAGCAAGAATGAGATCTGAGAAAAGAGTGACCATAAAAGAAGAAGCATCTACCTCATACGTAAATATGGATACATTGATTCAAACAATGGAGAGGATGGTTGACTCGTTAACCATCACAAATAGACCTAAACCGCCAATCCGGAACCCAAATTTTAGAGGACAGCAACAACCCCAATTCTAAATCAAGAAGAGAGAACAAAAGGAACCAAACCAACCAGTGCAACAACAACATATTAGAGCTCCCTTACAACAAAATTATATTTAGGGAATGGAAGAAGAAGATGAAGATGACCCGTTAATTGAAGCAAATCACTTTTTCACTACTGATGGTATGCCCATAGTTCTGACCGAAGATGAAGAATACGTAGAAGTTCCAGACATTCAAAGTGATGAGGATTACATCTTAGCAAATGATGTAGTTTTGGAGGTTGAATCTGATGATTATCAACTTGATTATATAAATGCTTTGACTGCACAACAGAGGCCTTACGCTTTAAGGAGAAGAGATGTACCGGTTAATCCCATTAAAAAAAGAAAGGATGTCCAATCAAATAATGATTCCTCAAACACTCAGAAGAAAGGGAGAGAGCCAACTGATCTAAATCCCAGCAAGGTACCATCAACAAGTATCACTGTAAATGAGAAGAACAATCAGCAAAATGATAGTGCAGTGAAAGAGCAAGTAGATAAGAAGGACATTGGTGTCAAAGAGGCCAAAAAAGTTTCATCCTTTAATTTAGAAAGTGAAATTTCTAAATTAAAAGTGTCCATTCCTTTGACTGAGCTTGTTAAGAATAGTAATTATAAACACCATGTATCTAGAATATTGCAAATAGATCCTTTGTCAGACATGGTGAATGTCGAGGATGATCATCCTGAACTCATGTTTGGTCCAGCCATAGAAGGTCAACCTGAAGATAGTGAAGTCCCTCCCTTTTATCTAAGTCTTAGACTACATGATATATTTTCCATAATTCTATGTTAGATTCCGCAGCTTCTCACAATTTCATGCCTAAACCCATTATGGAAAAGTTGGGCCAAGATATTATCCGAAAATATCATGATTTGTACTCCTTTGACTCTGGAAGAGTTCATTGCATTTGTCTGATCAAAGATTTGGTGGTGTCTTTAGATCAAATCCCAGTCAAAAATGTCTTGATGGATGTGGTAGTTGCTGATATACTGCCTCGATTCGGTATGCTCTTATCTAGATCATGGAGTGCTAAACTCAAAGGCACTTTCCAAATTGACTTCTCTTATGCTACCATCTCTATTTTCAATCAATTATGGAAGTTGTACTGGGAAAAGAAAATGAAGTACATGATCACTAATAAAGAGAAGCCTGTGAATCATCCAATAAATGTTGTACATACTAATTTAGAGTCCTTTTTTTGTACTATGATAGAGGATTGAATGATGTAGATATTCGGCTTATAGAAGTAGATGATGTACCAAAAATTTCTAAGAATTTTAGAGCAGCCCCTAATCAAGGAAACGAAAAAATAGCAAGTTATTCTGAGTAGCCTACACAGCAGCAAAGGGTCACTGAAGAGCATAAAAATGAAGTAATTAGCAAATGTAAGGTAGAGAAGGAAACAAAATTTCAGCATCTAGAAGATGAAGCTGGCCTTTGGAGCATGGACTTCAATGGCACTGTGGGTAAGGATGGTGCTGGTATTGGAATTTGGATTCAAAGCCCTGCTTTCTATCCTGCCAAAGTCCCAACTGATGTTAGAGTATGTTTCTATAAGTTAGCTTTTGATTGATCTAATAATGAAGTAGAGTATGAGGCTTTCATTACAGGTCTTAAAATTTTTAAGAAGCTTGATGCAAAAAGGATTTTTGTTTATAATGATTCAGAGCTCATGATTAAACAGGTAAAAGGAGAATATCAAGCAAAGCATCCATGGATGATAGCCTACAGAAATGTAGTTACGGATATTTTGAGGATGTTTGCTGAATATACCTTGATAGTAGTACGCCAAACTCAAAACATCATTGCAGATACAGTCACCACTGCGGCCAGCAATTTGAAGATCCCAATGAAATCTAGAAAAAAAAATTGAAATTCATGTCGAACATATTCCTATTGTTCCTGATCATTTGAGTTGTTGGCAAGTGTTTTGGGATGATAATGAAATTAATTCCTTTCTCCAGAATGAAGGAAAGTTTAAGAATGTTTCGATTGATGATGATTGTGATTCTGATGAAAAAGAGATTGAGGTAAATCAAATGGAGGTTTACAGTTTAAAGATAATATTATTCTTAGAGGCCTCATACCTTTAGAGGATCTTTTTGATCAGGATGTTGTGGAAAGAAAACTGACCTTGGTTCCTACAGACAAAGGAGTTGAAGATGTAAATCTTGGAACAACTGACAAACCCAAGCTTGTAAAGTATCAAAAGCATTGTCTCCCGAAGTAAAGGCTAAGTATGTTAGATTATTTTTTGAATTTTCTCATGTTTTTGCATGGGATTATTTATATTTGAAGGTGTATGACAAGGATATCATTCAGCATACTATTCCTATCAAGTCAGATCAAAAACCTTTTAGACAGAAGCTGATAAGAATCAATCCAAAGTTGCTACCATCCATCGAGAAAGAGGTAAACAGATTGTTCAAAGTTGGCATCATTGTTCCATTTAGATTTTCTAATTGGATTTCAAACTTGGTCCCGGTACGAAAGAAGACCGGAGAAATAAGGTTGTGCATAGATTTCTGAAACCTCAACAAGGTATCCTTAAAGGATAATTACCTCTTCCTAAGATGGACCATATTCTGCAAAGAGTAGTTGGAGAATCACATATGTCACTACTATATGGTTACTCAAGCGATAATCAGATCTTGGTGCATGAAAAAGAATAAGACAAAACTACCTTCACAACACCTTCGGGAGCTTTTCAGTATGCCAAAATGCCATTTGGATTGAAGAATGTCGGAGCCACTTTTCAGCGGGCAATGGACATAGCTTCTGTTAATGAGAAGGATGTTTTCTTGGTAGTTTATTTAGATGATTTGATGATATTTTCTAGTTCTGATGATGGGCATTTTCACCACTTAAGGATTGTCTTTCAGAAATGTAGGAAGTTCAGGATTTCTCTAAACACGAAAGAGAGTTTTTTTGCCATGGACGAGGGTAAAATCCTTGGTCATATAATTTCTAAAGATGGTTTTTGCATTGATTCTTCAAGGGTGGAGGCAATCTAGCATATAGACTTTCCGTGCAACAAAAAGGAGATTCAGGCTTTCAATGGTAAGATGAATTTCTTACACATATTTATACCAAATTTAGTTGAATATTTACGTGAAATAACTAATATCTTGAAAAATGACAACACTATGAAATGAAACTAGGATTCCATGACATCGTTCAATTTGGTAAAGTTCGCTTTAACCATAGCCCTAGTCTTGATTAGTCCTGATTATACTCATGATTTTATTATATTTTCATTTGCATCTGAGCACACCATGGTTGTTCTATTGATGCAAAAGAGAGATCAGGTGGAGCAACCCATTGCTTTTTTTAGTAGGACTATTCAAGATGTTACCTTGCGATACAATATCACTGAAAAACAAGTAGTAGCTCTTATAAAAGCATTGAAGGATTTCAAAATATACATTCTACATTCACATACTATGGCATATGTTCCTAATGCAGCAGTCAAGGATGTTCTGATGCAAACTGATCCAGAGGGAAGCAGAGGTAAGTGGATAGAAGCAATGTTAGAATATGATCTTAAGATTAAACCTACCAAACTGATCAAAGGAAAAAGCTTGGCAAAACTGGTGGTTGAATCAAATCTGCATGCTCTAGACATAAATCTCATTGCAGCAATGTCGGAGGATGAAGACAGTGGCTCACACATTCATGTATCATAAATGTTTCTCAAATCACCTTGGTATTCTGATATAGCTTATGTTCTTAAGTATCTTTATCCACCTCCTGGAATGTCAAGAAGTAAAGGTAGGTCACTAAAACTCAAGTCTCCAAAATTCTGCATTTTAAATAGTGCTCTGTACTGGAAAGATCCGGGAATAGTTCTTCTTAATTGTTTGGTTGAAGATGAAGCTCAACAGGTAATGAATTATTTTCATAGAGGTGATTGTGGCAGTCATTTGTTTTGGAAAACAACAACTAACAAAGTGTTGAGAGTAGGATATTATTGGCCAACTTTGTTTTCAAATTTGTATAAGACAGTGATGGGCTTCCATGAATGCCAAGATTTTCAAGGAAAAATGAAGTTGCTTCCTCCTCCTTTGAAGCCAATTGAAATAAATGCACCTTTCCAACAGTGGGGACTTGATTTCATAGGGGAAACCCATCCTACATCATCAGCACAACATAGATGGATTTTGATAGCTACCGATTACTTCACCAAATGGATTGAGGCCATTCTGACAAGGCAAGCCATGGACATGGTAATTATCCAACTTTTAGAATCTAATATCTTTTCTCATTTTGGTTGCCCTCACAAGATAATAATAGATAATGGAGCAGCATTTAAGTCCAAGAAGATGGTTGAGTTTTGCAACAAGTACAATATTACATTGGGTCATTCCATGGCATACTACCCGTAGGGCAATGGACTGGCCGAGTCATTAAATAAATCCTTAGTGAATATTATCAAGAAAATGTTGGAGGCAACAAAGAAGAATTGGAATCATAAGCTTGTTAATGCCTTGTGGGCCAAGAGAGTGAGCAACAAGAAATCCATAGGTATGTCACCTTTTGAGTTGGTTTATGGTATTGATACAGTATTTCCTACATCACTTGCAGTCCCTGTCATGAGATTATTACAGGAAGCTAGCAGTGAGGAGGATGATATTCAGCATATAATTAATCAAATGATTCACCTTCAGGAAACAAGGGATGAGGTTTCCCAAAATACTTTCTGGTTACAAGAGAAGATAAAGAAAATTTATGACTATAAAACCAAAGCAGAAAAGTTTCAGTTGGAAGATGTAGTGCTACGATGGGATGCACGGAATGAGGAAAAGGGAAAGCATGGTAAGTTTGATAATTTATGGAAAGGACCATATAAAATCTTAGCGTATCGAGGACAGAATGCTTTTTTGTTAAAGGAAATGGATGGTCAAGAATATTCAGGAGGGCCAGTGAATGGTGGGCTCTTGAAGCACTACTACTTTTGAGGTTGTTCCTTGAGGTTACTTCACCTTCATTGTATATACCAGTTTGAATTTCCTTGCAAGGTTTCAAGTACATTGTCATCTGAGCTTAGGGCCCGAAGTGAAGGCTATAAAGTTTGAATGATTAATGTCAAGTTTGGTTTATTTGGTTTATATTCAGGTTTAGAGTCTATTCTGAGTCAGTTTTTAGTTTGTATTGAATCATTTTTCACTTTTTTTTGTTTTGACCATATTTCCCAATGGGTGAGGCACTTGGTCTATGGTGTTCTTGACACTTCAAGGAGCTACCATCCCCAATAAGGCCAGTGTTAGTGTCAGTATCTGCATACTTCCATTAAGGATCAAAATTTTCTCTTTACATTTTCATTTTAGAAGTCCCATACTGAAAATTTTACATCATTTCGTTAGGTCATGTCAAACTGATCCACCAATGGTTGTTCTATCTTCATAAAATCTAAATTTTTCCCTCATACACGATACTTTCTAACCCTTCTTCAGGTTGTCTTCAATTATGGTTTCATGGTCAATTTGCAATCATTCTTTCATTAGGTCATAGGGCATGTTTTCATTAGGTCTTAGGGTTTCATCACCATGGTCAAGAGAATGATTTTAAAGTGTAAATAAAGGTCAGCAAGAGTATGAGGATGATAAATATATCAAACATGATGGACTGTAGGTCATAGTTACTAAATCATTATCTTTCAACCTATTGTAATTCTCACCTCAAAAACATGTGTTTGAGGTGAAAAAAGAGTATTTTGAGTTTATTTGTATTTCTTATGTAATTTTAAGTCACTAATCCTAGCTGCACCAAAGCATATCTCCTTGCTGCAAGACAAAGAAACACTACAAAAAATAGTTCAAGTTGAGCATTATCCACCTACAAAGACACAAATAAGAAAAGGCATTAAAAATAGAGTTTTGAAGAAGGACAAGAAACATTAGAAAGTGGGTTTTTCAAGTGAAAAAACAGAATCTACTCCTATTTAAGCTCTCACATTTCATTTCCAAGTTCAAGACTTCTGGTAGGTGAGGAATTTTTGGAGTTAATATTCATTGACATGCAATGCAATATTGATATCCTTCTATGCAATGTGAATTCTTAATCAAATTGAGGATTTCTTCATTTTGAATGGAAAATATGGTGAGTATGGCACCTACCTCCCTTTGATATGTTCTAGTGATGATAACCCTTGATTTAATTGCTTTTAGTGTCCACTGATAGCTCTGTATGCTAATATCCATGTATCATGTAGGTTTCCTGCCTATTTTAGGTGTTGATTGTTCCTTGTAGGTGCTATTTCAGGAATGTCAACAGTAGCCTCTTCGTTTAATGACTCCTTGAAGTTGCCTCTGCCTTATTCATATGGGATTCTTTGTTTATTTCTATTTACAGATGATTGTGTTGGGTGATGTGTTGGCTAGCTGAGTACGAGTACCTTCTTTTGGACCGTTGGTCCCACTCACGGGGGCTTCACTCAATTAACCTCTAGCATATCACGTGTGTTCATGGCATACTAAAGAATACCTTTAATTTGACTACATATTGGAAGCTACCTATAAAAATCACATTATTTAACCCCCTACAAATATGAACCCAATATACCCTCCGAATTTAAAAAACCCCTACTTTCACTAGATATTATAGGTATTCATTTTTCATTAACATTTTTTATACCCCTTTATATTTTCTCATTAATTTTGAGCTTCATTTTTTATACCTGTCAATACAAAAACCCTTTACCCCCTATTATATCCTCAATATATTATGCCATTTTTTCCTCAATATATATCCCCCAATATGAATGCATGTGATATGGTATTACTCCCCCAATGAATCCCCCATGGTCCCACTACTAGTTCATCATATCACCTTGCCTCGTAATCATCTCCAACTCTTATTCTTTATAACTTAACCATTTTTGGATTCATTCCCCTTTTTACTTTGATTTGGCCTTGCCACATGTGTAGTGGACTAACCCCTTTCTTCTTGTTATCTGACCGAGGGTGGCCAAGTTAACTGGCCACCTTCACTTATAAAATCAACTCCCACATTATTCCTGCAGTTTTAATCATATCTTACTGATGAGGGAGTATTGGTAAGATGACATACCTATGCATCCTTTTCTTTGTTGATGATGCATGCTAGAGAGTGGTGCCAATTCGCAGTTTTTTTCGAGTTGCATGTTTTCAATTGTATATTTCCTCTTTTGATAACTTGCTCCTTTTGATGACGTATAGGTGTTGGACCTTGCTACTGTTGATCTTCCTATCGATGTTGAGTTCAGGAGGATCTTTCTCATCCTTGTAGTCCCTGTGCTGAATATGGCTACAGTCTCTGTGCTCTCGTTTGTGGGATAGGCTGCTACAGGATTTCCTACAGGATGTCTACATGATGTCCTATAGTTTCCTTTCCCTTAAACTCTCACATTTTTCCTCATCTTTGAAGTAGAATGGGTGTTGAAATGATTGGAGAGTGGGGTTATGGAATGGTAGGTGAGGGATGTTGTTTTTGGGTATGCCTCCTTTTCCCTTTTTCCTTTTATTTTTTATTTTTTTTGTAATCCTTTTCATTGAACTTGATTTCTTTGATGGATACAGGGGCGACATGGTTATGAAAGGTATTGGTTGTGGTGTGGCGAGGTAAATGGATTTTTTTTTTTTTAGATATAGGCTTGTGTCACCACCTTGCCATTCAACTAGTCTTCTTGTGGTTTCGAGGACCTCTCGTAATTCCTACAGGAAACTCCTGAAGTATTACAGGGAATCCTGTAGAAAACACAGAACTATTTGAAATGATCTAGAGTGGAGTATATATGGAAGACTAGGGGGATAATGGAGGATATGAGATGGGTGAAGTAAACCATAGTCTTTATATGTCCTGTTGTCCTCTATATGTTGTGCTTATCTTCCTCTTGTAGACCTGCAAAATAGAATTTTAATATTTGTATCTCTTTCTCTTTTTTTATTTTCTTTTTTTTGAATAACTAGTCTACCTCCAAGGAGGTTTTCATCCTAGTTGCCTACCCTAGGTGCCTCAAAGGAGGTTTTCAACCAGAGGTATTTTAGTCTTATATTTTTTTGTTTGAACACTCTTGGGCTACCTCAAGAGGTTTTCAACCCAACAGTTGTACTAAGGTGCCTCATGGAGGGTTTCACCTAAGTCTCTTTTTTTATTTTATTTTATTTTATTTTTTCTCTTTAGTGACTTAGTGGGGTGGAAGCTAAGACTTGATCAACCACCATCACTATCTTACTAATGCTATTGATGAATTCCTGCTTTCATAAGGGATTTCTATATATTTTTAATCTATGCCCATTGACAAGCAAAGGGATAGCCTCTGCATCAATGGTTCTTATTTGAACAGCACCATTATATAACACTTTTCTATTACACAAGGCCCTAACCATCTATTCCTTACCTTTGAAATATTTGTACCAGGAATCATACAGCAAGGCCCAATCGCCTTCTTGAAACTGTTTGTCTTTTATATTTTTTTCATTCTAGATTTTCCTTTGTACTTGAGTCACTTCTATGTGCAGGAGAGCTTGCATGCTACATTGATCTAATCCATTCAACAGAAGCAGTCTTTCTTGTTGTGCCCTTATGATATCTAGATCCATTTGTGTTTCCATCCTTAAGGTGTTGTTTTCAAATTTAATGGACAACAAGTTTCTTCCCATAGACCAGCTCATAAGGAGTGAAGCCAGTGGTGGTCTTCCATGTGGTATTGTAGGCCTATGTGGCCTCAACTAATTTGTCTACCCAATCCTTTCTGTTGTTGATAATCACCTTGGTTAGAATTCCTTCCAATGCTCAGTTGGTTACTTCCACTTTCCCATTAGGATGTGGGTGGTAATGTAAGGTTGTGCTATATTCTTTACACTGCTAGCCACCCTAGTTAACTGGAGGGTTAGACAGGGCGCAGAGCCCCACCTTCATTGTGTTGATTCTGTAGTGGGGGGGTCACGGGGGGGTGGAAACCCCCCTTATCTAGGGGGTTTGAGGTCGGCAGGAATCCCCCCTCTATGGGGTCCACGACAGCGCCCCAGGGAAAATTTTTTGGGGCCCTATATTAGGTGGGAGGAACCTACCCATGGTTTTGTGCATGGTTTTAGCACATGGTTTTGGGCAGGATGGTTTTGCGGTCCATTGTACTGGATGCTTCGGTATGCATATATATGTATTATAACATTGAAAGGAACATAATGAAAAATCAAGTTGGTAGTCCTGGTTTTGGGATCTAGGGGAAAATATTTGTG
>APFE030889223.1:58366-127287 GCA_000404065.3 Pinus taeda | reverse complement strand
TTTTGACCATAAAAATTTGGAGTCTTTGGCCAATAACCCAAATAAGGGAGAAGCTAACTTGCTTGAATATTTTATAAATCTCCTATAGTATCCAGCTAAACCAAAAAAGCTTCTAACATCCCTCTATTTATGTGGATTCGACATCATTTTGATGATGTCTATCTTATTTGGGTCTACTTGCAGTCCTTCCTAGGATATTGAGTGACCTAGAACAATCCCTGCAGTCATCAAGAACTCACATTTTTTGGGACTAAGGGATAAGTTCATTTCAATGCATTTGTTTAGCACCTTGCCCAAGTTAGAGAGAACCTCTTAGAAATCACGCCCATAGGGTGTGAAGTCATCCATATAAATTTCTACTACATCATGGACTAACTCTACAAAGATACTCAGGACTACTCTCTAGAAAGTGGTAGGGGCATTGCATAGACCAAAAGGGAGGACCCTCTAAGAAAAAGTAGCCCAAGGACAGGTGAAGGTGGTTTTATCCTGGTCCTCTAGGTTGATGTGGATTTGATTGTACCTGCTGAACCCATGTAAGAAAGAGAACATCTTCTTTCCTGCCAAACCATCTAGCACTTGGTCAATGAAAGGTAGAGGAAAATGGTCCTTCTTTGTGCCTTTGTTTAACTCTCGGTAATTGACACAAATAATCCACTTTTCATTTTTCTTTAGAACTAGCACCATAGGAGACACTAACTCATTGTCTGAGATAGGGTAAATGAATATTGCATCCAGTAGCTTCTGCAACTCTTCTTTGACTATATCCTTGACAGTTGGATTCATTCTCCTTTGGAATTGTCAGACTTTCCTTAATGTAAGTATGGTGAGTACACACCTAGGGGTTCACTCCCTTCATTTCTTTGTAATTCCAAGCAAAGCCATCCAAATTCCCTCTTAGCATATTACATAACTCTTTTTCTTGTTGTATGGAGAGAGAGGGGTTTATTTTCAATGCTCTTTCAGGGTCAAATTCTATTGTATTTACATGAGTAGGGTTTGAGTCAACTAAGCATAGATCAAACTAATGGTTGTCCTTGGTTTCCTTGACTACTTCCTCCAGAGACATGGCATTGGGAGTTTGACTTTGGAGGATGTGTTCAATTAAATCATCTTCATCAGGTTGCCCTCCTCCTATGGATATTTCTAGAGTATAGGTTTGGGAGGAGTAGACTTCATCTTCTTCCTCCTCTTTTAGCCATAAAGGTAAGTCATGTTCTAGAGATGGCTGAGCGGGAGGGTACAAGACCCATTTCTTGGATAGATGCCCATTTTTTATAGTCATATTTCTAACCCTGCAACTTATGTAGGCATCGACAGTGGCTAACTAAGGCCTCCCACGTATGAGAGGATAACCATTAAATTTCACTATAGGCTAGAGAACTAAGAAGTCCACAGAATATTCCCGGGAATCAATGGAGACCATCACATCCTCAACAATCCCCCGAGTGGCTACTCTGGATCGGTTTGCAAGATGCAAGATTGTCATGGTCTTTCTTAATGATCCCTAGAGATTCAACTTGAGCATAGTGTCCTTGGTAATTACATTGATGGAAGCCCGAATATCAATCAAGGTATGGGGGACAATGGTGTCATCGATGTGTACATATACTATAGGGCTCCCAGGGTCTAAATAGTTTGGGAAAGTTACCCACCCTAGCACTAAGTTGGATAGTTGTCCAAGGACATTAATGGCAGGGGTGTCTCTTTTTGCCTTCCTGGATATTTGAAACACTTCTCTTTAATCATCTTGTTCTAAATGGGTACATCTTTAATATCTTGGAGAAGTGGGATTTTGACACATAGATTTTTCAATTCTCCCAGAATTTCATTTTCTTATGGGGTATGCTAGACAAGATGGGTTGATCTTCCAGGAAAGGGTGGTGGATTTACTCTAGGAATACTTTCCTCTCTTTCCTCCTCACTCTCCCTAGGTGGAGATGGAGTTTGGTTATATGGGAGCTCTCTCCTAGACCTAAGCTTGATTTCATGAACTTCCACAACATAAGAAGGGTAGGATATCTCTCCACTGTAGACATGTTGTGCATGTTTGTTGTTCAGGTTCAAGTTTAGTTGGGCAGGTATATGAGGTTGTTTAGGTGGAGTGGGGTGTAAAATTTGCGGTTGAGATTGAGGTGAAGGCAACAAAGCTAGAGCATTGTTGTATGGGGGCCTCCACCCCTAGGGTGGTGCATTCCACTTAGGTTGTGGAGGAGTATATAGATGAAATGGTTGGTTGGTCGGCCGGGAATGGTATTAAGGTGCAAAAGACCACGGAGAAGGTGTAGACCATGAGGAATGAGCAGGGGGAACCAAGAGGGAATGGATTTGTTTTGATTAAGGTTGTAATATGAATAAGATGACCCTTTCATGCTATGTTGGTATGGTTGAGGCCCATGAGGCCTCCTTTAATTTATGTAGTAGAGTTGTTTAGTCATCCCTTCGGTTCCTTGATACACAACTATTAGTCTAGGCAGAGATGGGCACTTTTCTATTGAGTGGTTTTCCTCACATAACGAGAAGATTTCTATAAGGTTCAATTGACATTCATTCCTAGGGTTCCTCCTTGTGCATCGAGGGTAGAATATGGCTAATGCTCTCTCTGCTTACTCCTGCTTCCTCTTGATTTGCATAGTGCCCATCTGCAGGACAATGGTTTGCCACATTTCATTCTTAAAATCTTCCAACATGTTCCAAATTTCACTTTTTATAGATGTGTTGGAAGAGGATGAGCTTGACACTATTTGACTAACCCTACCCCTTTTTCTACACTAGAATGATTCTTGAAAACAGTCTTGATATCATCATAGGGTAGCTAGTAGATGTCCCCTCCTGATAATAGGTTTAGGGTTTCTAGGAGATATTCCTTGATCCCCCTAAGAAGGAATAACTTAAGTGACTTAGGATCAAGTGTGCACCTAGCCCTTTTATAGCCGAGTTGGAATCTTTCCTCATAATCCTCTAAGGTCTCATCATGTCCCAAGGTCATCCTAAAAATTTCCTCTTTGGAATATTTGGACCTACAATAATCCCTATACTTGTTTTTGAAATATCGCTACATCTGAGCCGAGGTGGTGATATTATCCCCACGTAAACCCCTGAACCAGCATAGGGTTGCATTATTGAGAGTAGATGGGAATAATTTCAACTTCTGATCATCAGAGGTGTAATCATAAGTTTTTCATATGACAACAAATTCGAGAAAAAAAGTATCTGAAACTTCTGAGGTCAGGCCATGGATGTGATGAAGAACAAAGGGGCTTATGTTTTTCATCTTGTCATCCCCGTTAGTTTCTCTTATGGGAAAATCACCCTCAATTCTTTCTCTATCTTGCCTTTCATTTCTATTCTCAACCATTATGTCAATTGGAATGGTTTCTTCTTCTTCCCTTATATGCTCTTCAAAAATATTTGGGTGTTTGCCTAAGGGGTCCTTTAATTCTCGGCCACTGAAGAAGAGGGAAGGTTGGTTGTTTGAAGTGGTGGGGGTATTTGGTAGAAAGTTTCCTAAGTTATCCCTATTCCTATGAAGCATGAAAGGAGTGTTTTTGTTTTGTTTTTCAAGCTTTAAGATTGATTGTGAAATTGAAAATACAAACTGAATTGAAACTACTTTGCATTATGGAACTAATAGCAAAATCAAAGATATAAGAAATGGAAGAAGGAAAGAAGAAATCACATCTACTCAGACGCATCCCCGACAACGACACCAAAAAGTGATGAGAATCAGTGTTGTAGCAAGGATGCTGCAACTCCTGGGGCTACCAACTTTACTCCATCAACCCGAGGTTCATACAAACTTGGAGGTGATAGTGTTGTATACGCAAATATATGTAATGGGTCCACTCTTTGTCACTATTGAGCTGGGGCGATAGATCACTAGGGTTTCTCAAACCATCCTTATATTTATTAGAAGAAGTATGATTATCAATTGAGAGAGGAGAACCTTATCCTAGTTGAGAGAATTGCAATGATACTTACTGCATTCATGAAAGACTAAAAGAAATGCCTACAAAAAACATAACTCATCTAGCTATTTGTTAATATACCTTGCTTGAAAAAGAACTCTAATTTAACACACGTGAATTCTTAACTAGACTAAGCATGAAGTTTGATCTAAAAATAACTTAATTGTTGTGTGCATGAATGAATAAAATACTTTTTTTCTTTTTATCATTTTGTAAAAATGTAAGTCCTAATCCTTCTTGCTTGCATGGCAGGTTAGATAAGTGTGGAGGGAGATGAATGCAATGGTTCAGATGGATTGGGAGGCAAGAAGAGGTCTACTCCTAGCTTTTGTGATGATTTTCTTACAATTCGGGCTCAAAACATGCCACTACAAGTTTTCCTACAGGATGTCGACAAGATGTCCTAGTTCACCTACATGATCCCTTGTTTTCCAATAGGAACAGGTCGAAGGCATAGGGAGTGGTTTGAAAGGTGGTATGGAGATTAGAGAAGGTGAGTAAGGAGGAAATAAGGTAAGGGAGTGGTAGGCACTCACTCAGAACTCAAACCAAAGCTTTACGATGGTTGGATTTTCTCAATAAGCATGGCAAGTTTTCCTTGTAAAACGATAACTCGAATTGAGAACTTAGTGGCTTTTGGCCGTCATGGGTGGATATGGTTTGGCTGAGGCTGACGATATCAGGTCTTCCTGCTATGTAGAAACTCCTACAACATATACATCATTGTTGGAATTTATCCATAAGTTCATCTTAAAACAAGAAGGGTTTAGTAAAATAGAAGAAAACTGAATTTTCATCATTTATTTGCAACAATGTAAACTTTGAAACGGGAACTGATATTGTTACCCATTTCGTAGAGATAGCAAAAAAGTGACCCGATTTTGAAAAAGGGTGATGCAGAACACACATGTTTTTCTTAGAGCATAGATTTTGGCACTTTAATTTTTTTATGTACATTACGTTTTACAATAGTAGTGATTTTCATGCTAATTTTAAAAGTGGTAATTCTGCATGAGGCCCTTTTCTTAAAAGACCTATTTTTTTTCTTTAAGTTTTCTAATGTATGAAATGTAAATAATTATTTCTAAATTTAATAATTTTTGAAGTGGTCTTCTTCTTCATATTTTCTTCTTCTTCTTTTTCTCTACTGAGGTTTTTATTGTTTTGCATATTTAAAAAAGAAGGTCGATATTTTGAATTTTTGATATTCTACATATTGATACATCGTTAATTAATATTTCAATCCACATGAAATAATTGTCTCTAAAAAAGAATAATTTTTAACAATTGACAAAAAAATAAATATTTTTAACATAAATATAACTAAAAAACTACACGTTAAGATAATTTTTTGTAATTTTTGGCTACAGATGACATGTTAAAATCGCAATTTTTATAGAAAAATTTTAACTAAAAATGGTTAAATAATAGTTTTTTGTTTTGTTGTTTTTTAATGTCAAAAAAAAAATCACTATTTTTTTTCAAAAAATAATGATTAACATAAAAATTAATGTGAAAATCACATAATACAAATATTGAATGCATAACAACCTTGATTGAGTGCTTATTCTTCTCATAAAATGTCAAAGCCAAAACACTACAAGTATAACTAATTAATAGTTAAAAAATATGAGTTTGCTTTCCAAGCGTAACTTAAATTTCATCAACAATGTCACGCAATCCAAACTCTTCGTCCTCTAGAGTTTCATCATTGTCTTCTTACACAATATTTTCCGCTTCATTTTGCTCTTCTAATGGATCTTTGATGTCTGCGAATCTCCCAATGTATGCCTTTCCAATCATTCTGTGTACTGGGGATTGGGGTTCTTTTGCCTTTTTTGCCACAAATGCTTCACTAAAGTCCCATTTCTTCAACCCAATTTCTTGCATTGCATCTGGAAGAAATTGAAGAGCATTAATTTTTTGCTGAATAAAATGGCACTGTATTGGATCTTTTTCAATGGCAATGCAATTTCTTCCTTTTTGAAGGCAACATGCTAGTGTTGTACCTAATTATCAAGCACAAAAGAAATAATGAAGTAAATTAGTACAATGACATATAAATTAATAAATAACATATTGAAATTTAATTCCATATAATAAAACTTACCTGAGCTAGAAAAAAAATCCAAAACCCAATCTTCGTCATTTGAACATATGTCTATAAGATAGTTAATCAATAATTGTGGTTTTTGATAAATGTTAACTATCTCCCCTTTTGCTTCTTTGTTTTCATATGTTAGTTTTCTCACAACAGCATCATAAGTCAATATTTAGCTATGACTCTTTAGATCTACCCAATTAGAAATCATAGACATATAGCTATCATCTTTTGCCCAACTATCAATATGGATGAACTCACAATCATTTATAAATGGTTGATCTTCACGGTTAAGAAGATTTGACTTTAGCCTGTAACATGAAATAATAAAATTTCAATTAACTTGTTCATGAATGAATTTTTTAACATTGATCAAATATACATTTTAAACGTCTTACCATGTAAGATGCATCCTTCGATTTATTTTCCCCTTGAAGCTTGGTACTAACATTGCCAATTGTGTGTCTGAATGAAATGTCACAAATCTCCATAATCGTGATTACGTGACTTCTAGAAATCCCACAACCACTTTACTAAGAGTTTGATAAGTATAAGGGTCACTATCATAGTCAATGTTTGGAATATTGAAACCATGGGAAATATCTACAATAACTAGGGCATAATCCCTTTTAGGTATGAGTTTAGTAATGTCTTCACATTCACCTTGTATTACTTGATATTGAATAGTGTCTAGCCCATTCTAAATGAAATGAGTAAGAGTTGGATCAAGTTCAACATTCTTAAGACGTTGCTTCTTCAGACTTTCAATATTTATTTTTTTAATAAAGGTTTTGAAACTATCTGGTGCTCCATTATCATCCTTCTTCATCTTTTATAAAGTAAACAGATATATGTGTAAGTTATAAATTAAAGATAGTATACAGATGAATAAAAATGAATGTATAAATCAACATACCTTTATAAATGCAAGATAAGAAAAATGAATGTTGATGTAGAACTTGAATCCGGATAGTTCTGTACAACATCATCCCAACTATCTTCATTCAACAATTTAACCATTTGTTCTTGAATTCTCATGTAAACTTTGTGACTGCATAGATAAAGTAAAAAAAGGTTAATATAATGATATGTATAACAAATACTACCAAGAACAATATGTTATATTTAAAAGAAAATTATAATCTAGAAATAATTAAAAATAATTCAACAAACCTAATTTTGAAATTCCTCAGACATTTCCTCCAATGATAATTCCCCTAACCTCACACGAGATAATATTGCTTTGACAAGTTTTTCATCCTTCACTCCTTGCAATGCTCTCTAAGGTGTGGTAGTCATATCTTCTAGAGACTGCTTCATTTCAGGACCTAATTTATTATTCCTACATATCAATGGCTTAGACTTTTTTACCTTCTCGTGTTTAACGTCAATGTTCTCCCACATGCTAAAAATATCATTAATCAACTCCCATATCTCTCTAGTTCTAAATACCAACTGGAAATGTTATCAACAGCTCTGAATAAATCACTAAATTTGCCGCCTTTGCCACCTTTTGAATTGATTTTATGTTCAATTTGATAACCTATTTCCATACAACATTCCTTTCGGAAATCTATAGTAACATTTATCCTATCCCCAACGCACTTTTCTTCAAATTCACTTTGAATAAATCTAACCCTTTGGATGAAATTCATAGACATATGATATTCATTATCTGAATTATGATCCGAGGCCACTAACTTTGCTTCTGTATCTGATAAACCAACATAAATCATACATTTCATTGTTTCAAAACGTGGGTTACTGGGATATTCCTCCATAAATTGTCTTTGAGCTTCTACACAATGGTTCCCCCCAAGCACATAATAATTGTATTCAAAACATTTTGACTTATCAAATGCTTCTTTGTTGGGAACTTGACTTGGATCAACAAGAAGCACATAATTAACCACATGAGCATATGAATTGTACCTCATCAATGTCTTCAAGTTGTGAACATGCAGATGGTGTGGCTTTCTGATTTGATATTGACATTGTCCTTCACTTGCCTTATAGATTTGTTTGACATTAAGATGAAATGTTCGACCACCCTCAATTAAGTTTCTCTTTATCAAGTTCTGTAGAATGGCATTTTGTTTTGTTTTCATAATTCCATCCTCTAAATCAGCTCCTATTGTAATGATTTCTTTGCTTTCTTTTGAAGTTTCACTAGGTTCTTGACTGTTGGTAATGACCACTTCAAAATTTTCCGCTTTACTTTTCTTCTTCATAACATTCTCATCATTAACAATAATAGATTTATTCTTGGGCATTGTTACTTTTAGTTTTTTATGGCTCTTCTCAGTTCCAATGTCATCCTCAATAATGACAACATATTCTTCACTACCAGTTTCAACTTCCTCGCCTTCAAAAGTAACTTGTCTACCCTTGCTAGATTTATCCACTAGAGTCTTATTTCTTTAATACCTTGGATGTAGTTTTGTAACATCATGAATTACTACATTTGCTTGTTTTCCATATCTTCTTCTGACACTGAGTAGAAACTGCTGACAACTTTCATAATTCATGCTCTATGAAATGAATGCCTTTGAACCTAATTGAATAGCTTTCAACAAAATTCTGTCGAAAAAAAATATCATATGTCAATAAAAGAAAAGTTAAAAAAATACAGTGAGATAGTTACATGAACGCAAAAGACATATATAAATAAAAATACTTACAATATTTTGGTTCATCTCATTTACGATTTGTTTACACAAATTTGTATATACATCTTTCATGTCATACAATTAATATGATAACTGGTATTTAATCCTTTCTTGTGACTTGGGTGGTTTTGTAAGTATGTAAACAACTTTACTGTCCAGTACTAAACACATGCCTATGACTCTTCCAATCACGTCATAAATTCCATTATCATTAGGTATATCAAAATATAGATATATTGGCACATTTTGGCTTTCTCTTTCTTTCACATACCAAGATTTCGATGGATGTTTCACTTCTTTTGATTTCTTCCACTATGAAATCATATTCTTATCATTTGAGGCACTTAAAAGATTTGTATCCATTAGCTCAGGTGGGGTTCATTCACCAATGCTTTTTGAAGATCCATCTTTAAGAG
This sequence comes from Pinus taeda, assembly GCA_000404065.3. Lineage (NCBI taxonomy): Eukaryota > Viridiplantae > Streptophyta > Pinopsida > Pinales > Pinaceae > Pinus > Pinus taeda. The sequence continues at coordinate 118,133 of APFE030889223.1, read as the reverse complement.
GCTTTGGTCTAGAAAGATTCACATAAATCTTTTTTGATGCCATTTTCCTGAAAAAAGGACACACATAAATTAGTAATTGACAAAAACATAGTAACTTAAATTAACAACGAAATCGATAAATGATAATTAATTTTTATAAACCATAACAATTTCAAAAAAAAATAAGAATTTAAAAAAAAACATCACCCTACCACCATACCCTAAAAATTGGTCGACCAACAAAGCCCATTGTTGGGTCCGGCCCCCTAGCCCACCATGTCAGCCCAACCACTGCCCCCCACCCAACCTCAACGACCCCACCACCCCGCGCATCGTCGGGACTTAGGGGTGGAGTAGAGGAGCTACCCGTGGGTTGCCGAGGTGGTGTGGGAGGAGTTGCCGCAACTCCCCCCGCGCCACCTCAGCACCCAGCCCGCCCGTGAGGTGGCAGGAGATTGTCGCAACTCCCCCCACACACCACCTTGACATCCCGCGGGTTGGCAGGGTGGGGCGGAGTGCCAGGTAACCATCCCCATCGTCCCCAACCTACGGGCCCGTTCGGCCATCGCGAGCATTACTGGGCCTGTTTGGCTGTTGTGAGCATTACCTAGCCCACCATGCCAACTACAAACATAGTGAGTAAATTTGGTTGACAAAAAGTTTTAATTAAAAAAAACAGGATTAAACTTGATTAAACTTATTTAATTTTAAAACTTGCAAAGAAAAAAATTAACTAACCTTTCATATGCGAGAATCCTCCATTGAATATGTTGTTGATAACAATGTAGCTGCTCCACAAATTCGCTTCAAGTCTTTTAATGAACCTTGGAAAACCTTGATGTGATGTGAGTAATAGTGATAATGAAATTATTATATAGGTGAAATTACGAAAATGTTTTACCGTACGATTAATGTGGGATTAATTTGTTTTAAAAAAATTAACATGTTAATTTTTTTATGGCGATATAGGAAACTATGATAAAGAGAATATTATGGAATTGTTTTACAGCACAATGAATGTGAGATTAATTTGTTTTAGAAGGTACTATAAAAATTAAAAAAAAAACCTTCAATTGTTTAGTAAATATTATATAGTTTAACTATTAAAATAATTTAGGTAAAATTTTTAGTTTACAATCCTAAATTTAAAGATTTATTTCATTAATAAATTTAGTTAGAATTTTTCAATAAATTGTAGAATAAAATAGTGAAGGGAAATATATGATACAAAATTTTTGGAGGGAAATATTTTGGCAAAACTTTTTGGAAGGAAAATTTCATTCTCTAAGCTATATAATATCTTTAGGAGAGTCTGCATTTGTATTATCCAACCTCTTCTATTTGAAAGGGATGGATTCTTCTGATAGTGAAGTTTTGCTTTTCAAAGCATCAACATTTTCATCGCGTAACAAATCTCATCATATTGATGAATATAAACGAAATTCTTCCACTATGAATAGAAAGTCAATAATTCCACTTAGTCCTAATCCTAAGGACTATGAGAGCAACATTGATGAAAGAGGTGATGAAGAATTCCAAATAAATAAAGAGTCACTAATTCCACTTAGTCCTAATCTTAAGGATTATGAGAGCAATAGTGATGAGGAGCATGATGAAGAATTTCAAAAGAACGGAGTGTCACAATGTCCAATTATTCCTAATCCTATGGACTATGAGAGAAGCAGTGATGAAGAGCATGATGATGAATTTCAAAAGAATGGAGTGCCACAGTGTCCACTTAGTCATAATCCTATGGACTATGAGAGAAGTAGTTATGGAGAGCATGATGATGAATTTCAAAAGAATGGAGTGTCACGCTATCCACTTAGTCCTAATCCTAAGGACTATGAGAGCAATAGTGATGAAGAGCATGATGAAAATTTTCAAAAGAATGCAGTGTCACGGTGTCCTCTTAGTCCTAATCCTATCGATTATGAGAGCAGTAGTGATGAAGAGCATGATGATGAATTTCAAAAGAATGGAGTGTCACGGTGTCCACTTAGTCCTAATCCTAAGGACTATGAGAGCAATAGTGATGAAGAGCATGATGAAAATTTTCAAAAGAATGGAGTTTCACAATGTCCTCTTAGTCCTAATCCTATGGGCTATGAGAGCAGCAGTGATGAAGAGCATGATGACAAATTTCAAAATAATGGAGTGTCACGTTGTCCTCTTAGCCCCAATCCTATGGACTATGAGAGGAGTAGTGATGAAGAGCATGATAATGAATTTCAAAATAATGGAGTGTCACGGTGTCCACTTAATCCTAATCCTATGGACTATGAGAGTAGCAGTGATGAAGAGCATGATGATGAATTTCAAAAGAATGGAGTGTCATGGTGTCCACTTAGTCCTAATCCTATGGACTATGAGAGTAGCAGTGATGAAGAGCATGAAGACGAATTTCAAAAGAATGGAGTGTCATGGTGTGCACTTAGTCCTAATCCTAAGGACTATGAGAGCAACAGTGATGAAGAGCATGATGATGAATTTCAAAAGAATGGAGTGTCACAATGTCCTCTTAGTCCTAATCCTATGGACTATGAGAGAAGTAGTGATGAAGATCATGATGAAAAATTTCAAAAGAATGGAGTGTCGTGGTGTCCTCTTATTCCTTATCCTATGGACTATGAGAGCAGGAGTGATGAAGAGCATGATGACAAATTTCAAAAGAATGGAGTGTCACGGTGTCCTCTTAGTCCTAATCCTATGGACTATGAGAGTAGGAGTGATGAAGAATTTCAATTTAATAGAGTGTCACAATATCTACTTAGTCCTAATCCTATGGACTATGAAAGCAATAGTGATGAAGAACATGATGAATAATTTCAAAAGAATGAAGTGTCACAGTGTCCACTTAGTCCTAATCCTATGGACTATGAGAGCAATAGTGATGAAGAGTGTGATGAAAATTTTCAAAAAAATGGAGTGTCATGATGTCCTCTTAGTCCTAATCTAATGGACTATGAGGAAGAGCATGATGACAAATTTGAAAATAATGGAGTGTCACGGTGTCCACTTAGTCCTAATCCGATGGACTATGAGAGTAGTAGTGATGAAGAGAATGATGAAAAATTTCAAAAGAATGGAGTGTCATGCTGTCCTCTTAATCATAATCCTATGGACTATGAGAGAAATAGTGATGAAGGAAATGATGAAGCACCTATTCCTAATCCTAATGACTATAAAGGTATCAGTGACAAAGGACAAGATGTAGCATTTTCGGTAAGTAAATAGTCACATTTTTTACGTAGTCCTAATTCTATGGACTATGAGAGCAGCACTCACAATGCACATGAGGAATAATATCCAATAAACATCGAGTCAAATATTCCATTTAGTCCCAATTCTAAGGGCTATGACAGTAACACTAAAGAAGGGGAAGATGAAGAATATCGTCCAAGTCAGTATTTGAAAAGCACAACTAATCATAGTGTGGATAATGTTCGTCTTAATTATGATCCAATGATGGAGATGTTGCCAAGAAATATTGTATCAAGGAGTAGGAGCATACCTTTTCTTATCAATGCAAGAGGTTCTAGTTATACAAGGGGTAGAGCAAAATATATGATGAGAAGAAGTTCTATCAGCGCTCTCATTTCAAGTGAATGTTGTCAAAAAGATTGCTTGAAACATATGGATTTCAAATTTGCATTAGAGAAAAGGAAGAGATATTTGTCAATGAATAAAAGCATGCAAAATTCATATTTAATTGGGTGCATGCAATCTACATTGTCAGGTTATGATTATCATATTGGGTCTTTATTTATATTTAGAAAGGCTTTCAAAATGTTTCATTCAATGGGGAATTTTTGTCTCTCAATAATTCAAGAAAATTTGGAAAAGGATCCCACATTTTATTCAGAAGTACGTGATAAACGACAGTTCAGGCCATTATCAAATACTGCAATGTCATGGATGAAAGATTTATTTTCAAAGCATGGAGAATGTATGTCAAATAGAGAGACAATACATATTCCAGATAATTTTTCAAGACAGAAAATCTACAACTTATACAAAGAATATGCAGAAGGTGTTGAGGGACATGGTCTGTTTATTACATATCAGTATTTTGTGAAGGTATGGAAGAAAGAATTCGACAATGTCCATATTCCTAAGAAGACAAGGATGGGGATTTGTAGTACATGTGCTTCTCTTAAATAAAAAAGGGAAAAATGTGAAGGGTTGGAAAGAGGTAAGCATTCATAACTTATCTTTTAAAATTGTATAGTCATCAACTATGAAAACATATTTCTTAATGGCTAGCAGATGGAGATCCCAATGGCTATCCATTCTGGGTTGCTAAGGTTATAAAGTTATTTACAGAAAATGAGGATGTTACAAGTGTTGAAGTACATTGGTATGCCACAAATACACACCCATTCAATGGCGTGTATATGCCAGAGATGGTGATTGACAAAAAAAAAAGGAGGAGAGAGAAAAAGAAAGGGTACAAATATAAATCACCGCTGCACAGACATCTTAAAATTGGAGGATGTTGACATACTTTTTTATGACTTCAATTTAACAAAGAGAGGAACTCTTTGCTTCAAGAAGATAGAGATTCTGAAAAGGTTGTTACCAAAAGGAACAGTGTTGAGATGGGAGTCTACTGAAACCAGTCGTAGATCTAGAAGAATTTTGAAACCTGAAAAGGTGAGCATGCATGTGGACTCAAATGGGGCACTAATTGATGAAAGAGAAGAATATGGAACATCTTCATCAACATCCGTTGATTCAACTGAAAATATGAATTCTGGTGGTGTTTAAGAAAATATGAGTGATTTTGAATAATTGTCTAAAACAGTTTATATAACTTATGTTTGCATCGTATCTTGAAATAAAAATTTTGATTTCCATATGGTGTTCAATAAGAAGTTACGAGTCATTTTTTATGTTGTTGGATTATATGTCTTAATTATGATAATTTTTATTGTTTAAAATATATACAATGCAACATTAAATTAAAGATATAATGTATGTTTCATTCAATATACAAATAATGACATTTTGATTCATTTAGTCATGTAATTTGTTCATAATGTCATGGTTTTTTAATTTTATGGTTGAAAACATGTTGAATTTATACTTAGAAAAAAAAATGTTATTCTACCAAAAACATTAGTGTATTTTTTTCCTCATAAACAACCGTTTTTTTACACATAAAAATTCGGTTTTACTAGCATTGTTTTAAAATGTTGAAAATTGACCCTAAAAAAATCATCGTTCCAGTATCAACACTTTTTTGTTTTCAAGGTGTTTTTTGCAGGAAAATTTCATTTTCACTGCCATTTTTAAAACATGTTCAAAATTGAACCTAAAAAAAATCATCGTTCCAGTATACACACTTTTCGTTTTTAGCACTGTTTTTCATGTTTTTTCGGGGTTTTTTGCCCAGTGTTCCCATTTTGAGTTTATAGTTCCTGTTTCAAAGTTTACATTGTTTTGCCAAGTTCATGCATGGGAATGCTTTAAACCATTATGGATGCAACATGAATGTTAATGCAAGACCTAAGATATCAGAAATTTCAATTGCAACCTATCTTCTAAAACTAAAAGAGGATGACCTAATTAGCAGAAAAACCCTAAATGTCATAAGAAACCAGAATTTTGTTTTTTTTGGCTGAATGGGAATCATTCCTCAAGCCATGGTCCCTAGAAGGGAGGAATGAGGTAAGATCCACTTGTTGTCATCCTTTTTAGATATTTTCTTATCTCTATAATGCTATAGTTCGAGTTATTCACAAATGGAAGAAAACTAATCAAATCTACCAATATTTGCAAATTAACAACACCAAAATCAGTTTAACAGCTAACTATGAGATAACCTAAGCATACATATACAATAAGAGGAACCTCTACTGCTAGGGTTGGGCCCTAAGCCAAGAGCTTCATCCCTCTAAGTCAACTCAGTGTTGGATCAAGGGAATGCTTCTCATTTTCATTAATATATAAAAAACATATAAAAGTGTTTGGTCACGATCCTTCAACTCGAAAGATACTTAGTTATCTTTCATAAAAAAATCTGAATCCCAATGAGGCTCTAGGCCTCTTTATTTATACAGCTGAAGTTTCCAACAACTTCCTTAAATCTAGGGAGGCTTGGCTCCCAATCTTGAGATTAATTGGTTCTTATTTGTCATTGGCCTAGTTGCCAATAATCCTCATGATTCGACTGCTTGTAACTCTGAGCTAGTGTGATTTAATGGAGGGATCTTCAAGTGAGTGAGGAGTTAAGGAGGGAGATCCCATCTCCTATAATCTCTCTGGCTTGTCTCATTCGAGTTCTTACACCTTAATTAGCCACAATTTGCTCCCAAAGCCTGCAATCAATGCACATTAGACCACTAGACATGGCATCTTACTTTTACTCATCTCATTAAGAAAAATATAATTAAAACATGTAAAGGATTATGAGGAGAGTTGATTTTAGTAAGCTAGAGGTGCATTAAGGTCCACATATTTTACCCATTAATGAGCCTCATCAACAGGTATTTCCATTCTTATAATATTGAGGTTCATAGGTGGAAAGGGGGATTGTTCTCTTAACTAATTATTGAGAAATGCCTTTAGATTCTTCTATAACTATTAGAGAGTATAAAACATTAATGAGTTTGTTATTGGGCATATAATATTTGTTTTATTAAGGTATTTTGATTCTTATAATATTGAGGCTCATAGGTGGAAAGGCGGATTGTTCTCTTAACCAATTGTTGAGACATACCTTTAGATTCTACTATAAATATTAGAGAGTATACAACATTAATGAGTTTGTTGTTGGGTATATAATATTTGCTTTATTACAATGTCTGTAATAGTGGAAAAAGAAGAGCTGGTCTAGAATAAGACATATCTCTATAAAAATATTTGACAAACAATTTCGAAATTATCAAAAAATTTAAAGTAGTTTAAGAATTATGAAAATTTTAAATACTTCATTTCATATACTACTTAAATATTAATTAGTCCATAACATGTTCCTTTGGAAATAACTCTCCTCCATGCCACCGTGTCTCCTCGTGCATGGTTAATTTATGTGTTATACATTGTGTCTCTCTGTGCATCATCGATTTGTGCGTTAGACAATTAAAAAATTGTGCATGGTTGGAGCATATTGGTGGTGGAGATCTAAAATAATTATTTGGAATGACTCGTCAACAATATTGTATTTTGGATCTCATATATTCTTTAATTCATATATTATAATTGCCATTTCCAAACACTTTGTGTACCCAAAAAGGTTCAGGGGATTGTCTACCAAAAAATATGGAGCGAGCACACATTTATCTAGACATTTCTTTCTATTGATCTTGCAAGCAACGGATGCAAATGTGGATGACACCTCAAGATTCCAAGCACCAATGTTCATCTGCAAAACAAATCCACCAGAAATATGTTCTAGTGGCAATAACTAACTTAACATCCTTTTTGTTTAGAATTCATTACTTAGTTGCTTACCTTTCTCAACATCCCTATTGGTTTATAATTCATTATTTACCAGTTTTTTACCTTTCTGTTTTTGCATGCATCCAGAGTTTCAAGATGGAATAGAAATATTTTACGTAATAAATCATTTGTAAAATAATTTTCATTCATTTTTAATTTCAACTATTTCTCACTTTGCAGTGGAATATATCAGTAGTAATTTGATGACATGACCATTTCTGAACACTTTGTGTACCCAAAGAAACTTCTTGGGATAATCCTCTGGAAATTATGGAGCCAACACACATTTCTCTAAACATTTCCTCATCTCAAATGGAAATGTTTTGCTGCAAACTGCAAGTCGTTCTATAGTGAAAGTTTCTACAACTCAAATCCTTGTTCTTGTAGGAAAGCCTGCAATAGAAAACCGAAGGCATAGATGAGAAGAATTCAAAGGTATATATAAAAAAATTCCCTAATCTACATTAGACCCAACATGGAAGCTAAGAAAAGTAAACAGTAAGACAAAAAGACTATATGATTACCTGATTTCAGAAAATTATAGTTATAGTTGCATTTTCGCCTATAACACAGTGACATTCATCTCAGGAAAAATTTACAATGTACAAAATATTCACTCACTAACAAGAACTAAAAAGATAGGATTCCTCTAGTTTTTCTTGAAAGACAACCATAGACTTTAAATATCTCTTCCCTCGCCTAAATTGGAAGAGCCTTTTCCAAGTTATGAGTAGAAATTTGAGAGTTTTCTTGGCTCACAATTTTTCTAGAGATCTTTGCATGTTCTAGACAAACTTTTTTTACAATTTAAATGGAATAATATTGACATGGTTCGTGCACTTTAAGCATAGGTTGAAGCCTCCAAATATTCCCATAGAAAACCCAAACTAGAAACAAATCACCTATCCATAGAAAACGAATGGTAAAGCTAAGCCCACCAAACAAGTTACACTGTTGAATGCAACATAATATTTGTGCTCTTGCAATGCCCATAACTTGGAGGTGCACATGTTGAAACCCTCCATCATCACCGAAAATATCCTCATCCCAAATGGAAAAATTTTGCTACACACTCTTGAAAATAACAACAAGAAATGATACAAATAGAATCCATAATATTCCAATTTTAATTTGTCCTTGAATTAAAATTGTGAATTAAATTCGAATTTAGTCTTGCCAGCTACTTGAACATAATTAATTAATTCATTATGGATTAATTAGTTGGAGAAATTCAAGTTAGAAGTCTTTTTGAAACCATGCAACGGTTATCCTTAAATTAGGGAGAGAATCCCTTAATTAAGGAGATAATATTGAGTTATATTTGAGTTGTAATTAGTTAGCTTAGTTTAAGGAGTTAAGTCTAGTTAAATTAGTTCCAAACTATTTTAGGAACTAATTGTGAGTTCAATCAGTTAATGCATGCATGCATCCAACTGGAGTACTCTAAATAACTGAATATTATCTCATCAGAAACTCATGCATGTCTATTCAAAGAAAGACCCAGTTGAGCTAAATTTCAAGGACAAGTTACTATCAGTTGCATGAGTTTTCCTATAAAGGAAACTCATCCATGCAGTAAAGAAAGAGTTCCTTGTGGATTACACAGTTTTACAAGGTGTGAGATCAGTGTTCCACTTGGTAATAGGTGGATAACCCAGGAGAAACTGTGCAAGCAAATAGGAGCTTGGAGAGCAGAGGAAAAGGCTTGTGAGAATATTTGATTTCCTGTGAGCATCTAGGAGGCTTGTACTAAGAGCTAAAGCTTTGTGTAATTCTGATGTATTTCCATCTTGTATGATAATACAGATAGTGGGGTTTTTAGCTGAGGCTTAGCCCTCAACATTTTTTGTGTTTCATGTGCATTGATCTTCTTCTTCTGGTTATATGTGTTCAACTCGATCTTGCTCAATATTTAAGCTTCCACAAAGAAAATTCATAGTAGAAGTAGATTATAGTATTTTTCTTTGGTATATTGCATTATCAAGTTAATCTACAGTAAGATTTTCTACATACTTAGAGTGAGATTTGTAGAGAATTTGCAGGAAATTATACATGGTATTGGAGCTAGCTGATCTACAGAGAAATTTCTACATGGTATCAGAGGTGAGTTTATCGGAGATTTGAATAGTATATGGAGAATAGAATTCGGAGTTTGAAGTTTGGGGTTGCAGGTGCAAATTGAATCCATAACATACAGTAAAAAAAAAAAAAAAAACAAGATGGGACATTATGCAACTAATTTCCCATCAAAGAAGTCCATGAAGGGATCCTCGGATGGATTGGAAGGTGAGGTATTAGCCTCTCAATTCGAAATGGACTTTACCCTCATCACAAGCATGGTGTCATCAATGATGGGTTGTGGTTGGTATCTTAACAATGGAGCCTCATTCCACATGATTGGCGATAAAAGTTTATTCAATACCTTGGAGGAGAAAGACCTAAAGATGCGCATAGAGATAGGTGACGATGAAAGGTATAATGTTTTAGGGGTGGGCACGATTGCTTTTTAGAGGGAGAATGGAGCTCTTATCACCTTGAGAGATGTGAAGTATGTGCTTGGACTAAAGAAGAACTTGGTATCAGTCGTGATGTTGGAGGACAAAAGCTACAATGTTGTCTTCAGTAAGGGAAAGGTTTTCCTTAGACACATCACCACGGGACAAGTGAAACAGATTGATTCATGAGTTAAGAACCTATATGCTCTTGAGGTTCAAGATGCATGCAAAGACTTGAGGAGAAAGACAAATGTTAGAGACTTGGTGGTTGAGAGGGAGAGTAAATTACCTCTCAACATAGAGCCCCAGAAGAAGTCTGAGACAATTGTGGAGGAGCCACAATTGGAGATGCTGTGAGGAGACCGAGTGGAGGCATCCACTCATTCAGAGACCTCTAGTAGGGGGAATTTCGAGCCAAGTGGGTAGAGGGATCACATGCAACCATACCTACAAGTGTGAGGTGGGGCGATGTGAAGTGATAGTCCCATGCAGGCTAAAATTGGGTAGGGTCTATTGAGAGGTTTGATCTCATGGATCGTACCTTGCTATGGGAGCCCAAAGTACATAGTAGCGGGAGGAATTAGTGGGATTGATGCAGTAAAAGATCAAAGCGACAAAGGCTAGAGCAATTAGATATTGAAGAGCACAGAGAAGGAGTGTCAACAATGAAAAAAGACTGAGTCAGCAAAACCGTAGAGTTTTCAGTCGATAGAGGCAATAGTAGTCAGAGACTGTGATGACAAAGGCATCATTCTAATTCAAGTTGGATATTTTTTGTTTCTAGAGTTGCTGGAGCAACAACACTAGAGAGAAGTGTTGCATGTGGCACATTCCAAAGGTTCAGGATCAAGATCGAGCTGAATTCCTTTATTGTTGAGAGGGACTGTTGAAAATAAGAACAAGAAATGACAAAAATAGAATCTAGAATATTCCAATTTTAATTTGTCCTTGAATTAAAATTGTGAATTAAATTCGAATTTAGTCTCACAAGTTGCTTGAAAATAATTAATTAATTCATTATAGATTAATTAGTTGGAGAAATGCAAGTTAGAAGTCTTTCTAAAGTCGTGCAACAGTTATCCCTTAAATTAAGGAGATTATCCCTTAATTAAGGAGATAAGATTGAGTTATATTTGAGTTGTAATTAGTTAGCTCAGTTTACTAAGTTAAGCCTAGTTAATTAGTTCCAAACTGTTTGAGGAACTAATTGTGAGTTTAGTCAGTTAATGCATGCATGCATCCAACTAGTGTACTCCAGATAATTGAAGATTCTCTCATCAGAAACTCATGCATGTCTATTCAGAGAAAGACCCAGTTGAGCTAAATGTCAAGGATAGGTTACTATTAGTTGCATGAGTTTTCCTATAAAGGAAACTCTTCCATGCAGCCAAGAAAAGGTTCGCTCGGGATTGCGTAGTTTTACAAGGTGTGAGATCAAGATCCTTGTGTTCCACTTGGTAACAGGAGGATCACCCAAGAGAAACTACACAAGGAAATATGAGCTTTGAGGGCAGAGGAGAAGGCTTGTGAGAAGCTTTGATTGCATGTGAGCATCCAGGATGATTGTACTGAGAGTTGGCTAGCTATGAGAGCTAAATCTTTGTGTAGTTCTGATGTATTTCCAGTTTGTATGATAATACAGATAGTGGGGCTTTTAGATGAGGATTTCCCCTGACTATTTTCTATGTTTCATGTGCATTGATTCTTCTTCTTTTGGTTATATGTGTTCAGCTCGATCTTGCTCAATCTTTAAGCTTCCACAAAGAGAATTGGTAGTAGAAGTAGATTATAGTATTTTTCTTTGGTATATTGCATTATTGGGTTAATCTACAACCAGATTTTCTGCATAGTCTTAGAGTGAGATTTGTAGAGAATTTGTAGGAAATTCTACACACACTACCTGTTGTTCTACATTGAAATTTTCTCCAACTCAAATCATTGTTCTTGTAGGATAAATTGCACCAAAAACAAAAGACATGGATGAGAAGAATTCCAAAGTATTCACACAATATTTCCTTGATCTCTACTTCTGACATTAACATGGGAGCTAAGAAAAGTAAGTAAGGAATCGGGAAGAATAGATGCTTACCTACTTTACAAAAACTATGGTTACCACCACATTCTCACTTGTAACGAAGCAATATTCATCTCAAGAAAACTTCTCTATGTATAGAACTCTAACATTCACTCACTTGAAAAGACAGGATCCTGTCTCATTTTCTTGGAAGACAACCGTGAATTTTAAAGATCTCTTCCTCTCCTAAATTGGAAGAGCCTCTACCAAGTTGTGAGCAACAATTACAGATTTTGCTTGGCATGCGAATTCTCTAGAGGTCTTTGCATGATCTTGACAACTTATGAATGACTACACTATTTTGGCCCTCCTATTAAACATACTTGACCAATACTTGCAAATTCTACAATTTAAATGGTGCCCAACCCGTTAAAGACATTTTTAGACTCTATTTTTCAATAAAATCTAATGTTTTCTTGCATATGCAAACCCAAATGACTAACTCAAACTTATATTAATAATAATAATTTTTTAATTTTATTTTAAATAATTTAGCCAAATCAACATTAATCACATTAAAAAAAAATATTATTTTTTTTTAATTTATTTTAAATAATTTAACCAAGTCAACATAACAACACACTAAATAATGTTTTACAACATCACTGCATTGTATAACACGTTTGGCTTTGAAAACAACACCTATTTTAAATATACAAATTTTATCATTTCAAACAAGATCAAAAGTAGAATATATTATATACTCATAGTTTAATATCAATAAAATATATGTTCCATAATGAATACGAGGTGGTGATGTTCCTCACCAAAATTCAAACCTCTTAAGGGGAAATATTTCTATAATCATTTATATTTATCTCAACATCCCATTAAAGATTCAAATAGCTGAAACCTAGAGGTGCAAAAATGAACACACTAGAAAAATGAACACACAATTTCAAGGTTTGGTGGTATAGTAATAAAGATATCCGTCCCTACCTTGCAACACCTGAAATTTTGCAAGTGAACTTTATTTGCAAAATGTTAAAGAGTCTTTATGTTAATTATTTTCAAATTTCAACCAATTTAAGAACATTCATAGATCAAGTTTCACCAGAGATTTCACTCATTCTAGTGTGTTAAGAGTCAACTCAGTTTAATGTATGACTATGCCTAGAGAAGCATCCATGAGATTAATGTTCTCAGAAGTTGCAAAGTGTTACAATCTTCTTCTTCCCTATTCCTGTTATTAAAATCCAATTCATATTAGACATGGACCAAATAGTTCTTCATAGGAGATATTATGAAACTGACCTTTCACTCTTTGCTTATATTAGCTTGCAAATGCGGTAACAAGCTAAGTGGGCTTGATTGTGGGGAAAACTCCACAGTTAAGTGTGCTTGAGCTAGAGGCGATTTGGGATGGGTGACCTCCCGGAAGTCTTGGTTACTGGGTGCATGCCCGGGAAGTGATGATTTATGTTATGTGATTCATTTCACTAGATTCAATCTCACTTCTTCACCCTTGTGAGCATTACCCAATGCAATGAGTGCTAAGTGAGCTATTCAAAAATCATGAGAAATTAGTCAGTTACGACTACTTCTCATGGAAATGGTCATAGATCCTCTCATGGAATAGGTCATAGATGAATGTGCTAAGTGAAATATTCAAAAATCATGAGAAATTAGTCAGTTATGACTACCTCTAATGGAAATGGTCATAGATCCTCTCATGGAAATGGTCATAGATGAATGACTTACTTAACACATTTGAATCCCAAAAAATGATATCCTCTCATGGAAATGGTCATAGATGAATGACTTACTTAACACAACCTCTCATGGAAACGGTCATAGATCCTCTCATGGAAATTGACATAGATGAATGACTTACTTAACGCATTTGAATCCAAAAAAATGATATCTAATATAATGCATTGCGAAAACTGTCAATACTTATATTCTCTTCATCATCATGGATGATAAATGCATAATTTCAATGCTTTTTTTGGGATTTACAAAAGCATGGAATGAAATGATAAACAATATTATAATATGTTGTTGTCTCTTGTCAATCATTCCTAAAATTTTAGCTTAACAATTGGCCAAGAATAAGTATTTTTATTGTGTTGAAGGCATAATCCTACTGTGAGAAAGACTGTTATTTATGCTAAACATTGCATTGGTCCATTTGATCCATTGGCAAAGAATCGTAAATATCAGCCCCATGAGGCACCGTTTCATGAAGAGCTTCCTAGACTACCTGTGCCCAATTTTTGCCACTCTCAAGGATATTGTATTTGAGGCTGCAAAGAAGAAAGAAGGATTAACTTCATCAATTCACCATCCGACACACATATTTAGCTTCTCTCCTTGGAGCTTGATGAATGTTTTTGGCACACTACATGTTTACATTGTCATTTGTAAACATGAGGGGTTGCTTTTCAAGTACCCAACGAACAATATTTCATGGGAAAAATTTATGGTTGCATCTGATGTAGAATTGCTTGCAGAACAAGAAATTTGTGCTGCCATATATTCTTATCCAAAGAACCAGGCCTTTAATTATGCTAATGGAGACGTGTATAAATGAAAACACTTTTGGATAACTAACCCATAGAGAAATTTAATCTAGAACCATTACCATATGAGGGTGAAGGGTTTAGTCTGGCTGAGGTGATGAAAGACAAAGGTTCGGTCTGAGATACAATTGTCAATAAAAATAAGCTCTTTAATTATGCTAATGGAGACGTGTATAAATGAAAATGCTTTTGGATAACTAACCCATAGAGAAATTTAATCTAGAACCATTACCATATGAGGGTGAAGGGTTTAGTCTAGCTGAGGTGATGAAAGACAAAGGTTCGGTCTAAGATACAATTGTCAATAAAAATAAGCTCTTTAATTATGCTAATGGAGACGTGTATAAATGAAAACGTTTTTGGATAATTAACCCATAGAGAAATTTAATCTAGAACCATTACCATATGAGGGTGAAGGGTTTAGTCTGGCTGAGGTGATGAAAGACAAAGGTTCGGTTTGAGATACAATTGTCAATAAAAATAAGCTCTTCGATTGAGCACTGCGGATGCCTCTATTTAAAATAGATTGTTTATATTGTTTGATTGTATTACAATTAACATTAACATTTTTTTCACTCAAATTAAGCAATAATTAGATCACATAACATATCACATATCTTCTTATTTGTACTCTTCTTCCCTATACACTACTCTACACTACTAACTTATAACATTTCCTTTACCACTTCTATACGAAATGCTAATTTATCCTCTTTAATTTGCTAATTTATCCTCTTTAATTTTCAATCGTTAAATCTAACCGTCTAAATCACATTTATACCCGTTTGGCTATTGTTGATAAATCTGGAAGTCAGCCTCCCCATTTGTCGAAATTAATACTTATGTTTGGTCGTGATATTTTCCAGAATTTTTAAATTTATATTTTCACTTTCTGTTTATTCCACTTTTGACCTGGTTAACTAAATAATTGCATAGAGGACATGGAGAAAAATAAAGTGTCACGTTGGAAGAAATTCCTCCATTGTTCTGATGGGTTTTAGAACGTGTCGGATTACATTGGTATGTGGAAGTCAATTACGTTGCACATGCAAGGCACAGGCTACTGGTAACGTGGAGACTTTGGTGTCTGTAGACTCTGAAACGATGCAAAATTTACCAGAGTCTTCGAGACAATCTCAATCTCAGCCATGCAACCGATCCATGTTAACACGATTGGCTCGGTTGTTAAATTCCTTCGCTTCAACTTTAAGCCATCCTTAACATTCCGTATCTTAAGAGCAGTTACTACTCAAATTACGCTGAAAGAACCCAAAATCGATGCAGAGATTAACAGACTATGCAGACAAGGACGACTGATAGAAGCATTGGACACTTTAAAAACGACAAACGCTCAAGTTGAAATCCATACATATGTTTCTCTTGTACAACTATGCACAGATAAGAGAGCCCTTTCGGCGGGTAAATTTCTCGATGCTCACATGTTCTCAAATGGGTTTCAGTCTGATATATTTCTAACTACGAAGCTTGTAAACATGTATGTCACATGCAACAGTCTGGTTGATGCACGCTTACTGTTTGACAAATTACCCAATAGAAACGTCTTTTGTTGGAATGCAATCCTGAGAGGATATACAAAGAATGGCATATTTGATGAAACCCTCAGACTTTATCACCAAATGCTCAAAGATGGCATAAAGCCTGACCGTTTTACATTCCCTTATGTTCTCAAGGCATGTGGTGGCTTATTGGCTCTGGATGACGGCCTGGAGGTTCATGATCTGGTTATTTCATGCGGGCTTGAGTCGGAGATTGTGGTGGGTAGTGCTCTTATAGATATGTATGCCAAATGTGGCTGTTTAGAGGATGCACGCCAACTGTTTGAAAAAATGCCTCAAAGAGATATTATCTCTTGGAGTGCCATGATTGGCGCGACCGTGCAAAATGGGCAGTGTGATGAGGCATTGAAGTTGTTTCGGGATATGGTATGGTCAGGTGTGAAGCCTGATCCGGTCATGATAGCCACAGTTTTGCCGGCATGTGCCCGTTTGGCAGCTCTGTATCAGGGAATGGAAATTCATGAGATCAAGAATAGAAATGGATTTCAGCATGATATTTATTTGCGCAGTGCCCTTATAGAGATAAACACAAAATCCGGAAGCACAGAGGATGCACGCTACATGTTTGCCAATATACCAAAAAGGGGTGTAGTGTGTTCGAGTTCTATTATCGCGGAGCATTCAAGCAATGCGTATTATGATAAGACTTTGAAGATATATCAGCAAATGAAACTGGCAGATGTGAGACCTAGCTCGGTCACCTTTGCTAGTGTTCTTCCTGCGTGTGCTTGGTTGGCATATGTTAGACATGGGAAGGAGATACATAATTATGTGATAAAGAGTGGGCTGGAGTCCAATGTTTTTGTGGGAAGTGCCCTTATAGATATGTATTCAAAATGTGGGAGTTTAGATTTCGGACGAAGAGTGTTTGATGGGATGTTGTGTAGAGATGTGGTTTTGTGGAATTCAATGATTTCTGGCTATGTTCAGAATGGCCATTGTATCGAGGCATTTAATCTTTTTCGCCAAATTCAACAGTCTGGCATGAAACCCAACTCAGTCACTTTAGTGAGTATTCTCCCTGCTTGTGCTCGCTTAGCAAATTTGCGGCAGGGAAAGGAGATTCATACTTACATAGTTAAAGGTGCATTTGATTCAGAGGTCGCAGTGGGAAGTGCTATGGTAGATATGTATGTGAAATGTGGGACTATCAATATAGCCCAAACAGTGTTTGACAGAATGCCTCATAAAGATGTTGCATCATGCAATGCCATGATTTCTAGCTATATTGAGAATGGGTATAGCAATGAGGCCTTTCAACTTTTTCGGAAAATTCAACAAGGGGGCATGAAACCTGACTCAGTCACCTTATCTAGTATTCTTCCAGCATGTTCGTACTCTGCAAACCTGCAGCTGGGAAAGGGAATACACAATTACATAATTCGAAATGGTTTTGACAGTGATATGTCCATAGGAAATGCCCTCATACACATGTATGCCAAATGTGGGAGTATAGAGGCTGCACATTATGTCTTTGACAGAATGTGTGAAAGGGATGTGGTTTCATGGAATACAATTATTGCAGGTTATGGATTGCATGGAGATGGTGATATTGCACTGAAATTGTTTCAGCAAATGAAAAATACAGGCATACAACCTGATTATATCACTTTTGTTGCTCTTCTCTCTGCATGCAGCCATGCCGGCCTGGTTGATAAAGGTTGGCAGTATTTTAATTCAATGAGTCAAGACTATGAAATCATACCAAGGATGGAACACTATGCATGCATGGTCGACCTTCTTGGCCGAGCTGGGCTGCTAAATGAGGCACGAGATTTCATTGAGAAGATGCCATTAAAACCAGCTGCAGATGTGTGGGGGAGTTTGCTTGGTGCCTGCCGCATCCATTGCAATGTACAGTTAGCTGAAATTGTGGCCAAACACCTTTTGGAATTAAAGCCTGATAATGCAGGATATTATGTGCTGCTTTCAAATATTTATGCCACCGAAGGCAGGTGGGCTGATGCAGAGAGGGTGAGAGCACTAATGAAAGCTAGAGGTTTGCAAAAGCAGGCAGGATGTAGCTGGATTGAGGTTGGTAACAACATCCATAAATTTGTAGTAAGAGATAAATCCCACCCACAATCTGAGAAAATTTATGAAACACTGGCAAACCTGGCTGGGCAGATGAAGGAAGCAGGGTATGTTCCAGACACAGCATTTGTACTTCATGATGCAAGGGAGGTTGACTCTAAATAGGAAGCAAGATTGCCATTGTTTATTGGGCTTAACAGAATACCAATAGCAGAGCCATTTTACTGCATAACTTGTGACCATTGCATCTGTGGCAACAGACTCTCAGTGACAAGCTCATGGGCAAAATTGTAGCAATATCTCAAAGGATAGGGACCGTTGTCTCCAATTTCAATGCACACTTCTAGTCTTGTGGGGATTTTTGTGATGCTGATTTTAACCACTTGAGACATGAGATTCTGACTCACCATTCTGCCAGTTCTCATTGTGGATGGTAAGTAAAACAGAAACACACGTCATGAATAAAGAATTCATACTTCTTTATCACGGAATACAGAATTTAGAATGTGAAATTCTAACTCACAATATTCAAGCGGGCTAACTTTTGAGTTGAGTGATACATGCATGTTCAGCAACAGGCCTTGCGTTGTTCTAGTTTCAGCATTTTCTAGAATTGGCATTAAAGTATGCTCTTCCACGTCTGTTCTAAGTTAGAAGAAAAGGTCCTTTAGCCTTGCCTGTTAGCTTATCCACGTATTTGCATTTTCTTCATCCTCTGGATAAGAATATAAGAGTTTTATTCATTTTAGCTTTGGAGTTTTTAACTGGTTACTGGATTTGTTTTCAAATACTTCCAATGGGATGTTTTAATCCCTCTATGTGGTTTCTCTCTTCAACCTCCATTACCACTACTTTTTAGATGTTGCGCAACATGAAAATCCCCTGTTTCAGATGATTATGGCTCCCAATAAATGTCATGTCTTCCTCTGGTTGCAGGAACAGTACAAAATTTTGACACATTCTACGTGAAGACTTAGCTCAACGAAGTCTGCTGAATTGATGGTAAAGCACTTCTTTTCATTAGCTTTGAGCTGAAAGTATTTGATTCAAAATAACCTTGTGAAACCCCTAACATATTTTACTGACCATGCCAAGAAATAGAATTGTTTCGTGACATTGTGACTAATAACTATTTACTGTAGGTAGTTATGGTAACTTGGAGTTTTAATGAAGTTGGTTTTCATATAACACTGCTAATGTTTTGCTTGTTGAAGTGCCTTCAGGGGTAGTATAAATTCGTGCAGATAATCCTGTATATCAAATATTGTTAAATGTAGATCTCAAATGGTGTACAAGAAGGTCAAAGTATAGATCTCAGAACTATGTGGCGGGAAGCGAAACTGTAAGCAGGTGATCTGATCAAAGAGTAAAACTCCAAAATTCTTTGTCCATCCAATTCAGACCTTTCATTCTTTGAGCTATATATGGGAGAATACATAGTTCGCTGATTGCGTTTTCAGGATATTAAGAAACCTATTTTTGATGCAGGTTGTTCTTTTTGGCCCTTTTGTTGGTGGCAAGGCTGAAGCCAAAGATATAGTTGGTCGAGCTAAACGGGGCATCGTCTGTAAACTGATTACCAGTGATATACAGGATATTGTGGAGCTGTAAGAATACCATAACAAGTAATTGAAGAAGCATATAAAGCATATAAGTTGTGTACGAGATGCATGTCACATCAAATGTTAAATCACAAGCACACGGCCATATTAGACATAGTATGTTTGTTGTAATGACCCTGCTTCTAATATACTAATATCATGAAGAAATATATTGAGATGTATGATAAAAGCATACTGATTTTGTAAAACAGGAGGCCTCATTAAGTAGTGTTGTGAACATGGCGATTTAATTGTGATAAAATTGGGAAATCGCACTTTTTTCACTTCGCCGATTTTATCGCCCAATTTTTACAGCGATATTTTCAGTATGAAAAAATCGTGATTTAATCATAAAATTCACAGTTAAATCATGTGTCTACTTGAAAAAACCACCGGTGTGTGCACAACAAGTTTATAAAGATTTTTGATGGTTTCTTTTAATTGTCATTTTGCAAATAGAGATCAAGTTAGAGAGCAAAAGCGGAGAATGAATCCACTACGCCGAGAGAGGAGAAAAATGACGGTATTTAGGATCTCACTCAAATCAAATTAGATTGTGGACCGACTTTCTTCAACAGAGCACGGATTTGTAGGGATGAACATCAAATTTGGCCGTGGTTTTTTTGTTTTCCCCTGGTTTTTTTTGGGTTTTAATCACCCATTTATTTTCCATGATTTTGTTAGGGTAGGGAGTGCGTTTTTTCTCATTTTTGTTTCAGTGAGTGGAAAGTGTTATTTTATTGTTTAAGTGTTTATTTTTAATTTTATTTTTTTTAATTCTTCTTGTACCTTGGGTTAAGTCTTATACAATCTTGTATTAAAGAATTCAATAAACATGCCAAGACAATTGCCCTCTATGAATATTGTGAATCTGATAGGGGGTTTGATAGAGCAAATTTGAGTGGCAAGTTGTGTGGGAAGCATATGACAAGGGGAATATTCCAATTGAAATACCACCTTGCAAAAAATCTAAGACATGAAGTAGGACTTTGCGTAAATGTGTTTCCAGAAATCATCTGTGTTGTCATCAAATCATTAAATGATAAGGAGTTAGCCATAATTAACAAGGAAGCTATGAAGACTCAAATTGCAAGGGTGGAGTGGTGGTAGGTGACCGTGAGAGTGGTTCTTCAACATAAGCTTCTACTATCAACCCCACAACTACGCTATCTTTTTTTGTTCTTAAAACCACACCTCGTGCACAACCTTCTATCGAGTGAACTTTGAAAAAAAGAAGGAAGAAGTTGACAAGATGGTGGACAATGGTTTTCTATGGAGTGACATTCCCTAAAGCTTGTGAGGAACAATCCATTTTACCGACCTATGTTTGATGTTATTGCTATTGTTCGCCCAGGATACAAAGCTTGCTCCTTCCTATGTTGACTTGAAAGAGATTATTCTTTAAAATGAAAAGACAAATTGCACTACGAGATTGGAGGAATTTAGGGCATCATGGGAACACATGGGATGCATTGTGATGTCAGATGGTTGAACTGATCAAAATGGTAGAACCTTTATTAACTCCTTTGTTAATTGTCTTAAGGGGACAATGTTTATGAAATATGTTGATGCATTTGCACATATCAAAGATGCACGATTATTATGTGATTTGTTGGATGTGTTCATTCAGGAGGTAGGTACAGAACATGTTGTCCAGGTCATAACGGACAACGCTACAAATTATATTGATGTTAGAGGACATAAGAAAAATTCCTTATATCAGGGATATTGTTGAATCGTCAGAACGCATAATTTTTTTTTATATATAATAATGTATCTGAGTTTCATTTGATGAGAAGATTCACTAATAATAAGGAGTTGGTGCATCCTACTATTACACAGTTCGCCATTATCTTCATATCTCTTCAATCTCTCTCGAATTCAATGTGGGATGTGTAGAGAATGTTTCTTTCAAAGAGCATGAAAACCACATATGCATACACTTAAATAAAAGAAAACATAAAGGCAACCATGAAGACAAGACAGAAAGAGTTTGATAACGTAACTCGTCCAATGTGCACGGCCTACCCAAAGGTGGGAGACCTCTTCATTATTCTCAGGAAAATGAAATGAATACATGGAAATAGTACACCTTATACCTCCATATTTGGAGATGACCTAAAAATGGGCTACTCAGATGGAGAAACAAATTGCACCATCTTGGCGAAAAATTGTGAAATTTGAGTATAAATTTGACCTCTTTTTGATACATAATATTCTCTGCATTAGAGTTCCACCTCTCAAAACTGGCGCCTCAGGGTTCCGCCGACTCTGGGTTTCACGCTTTGAATTCACACTGCACATTATTCCCCTCCAACGTTGAGTTCTGCTCTTGCGCACGTCGTTATGTCCCCCTTCTATCGCAAATGAAATGAGGTTCGAATAATACCTTTCCTAGTTGACCTTACGGAGTCGTTGACTTGGCCTCTTGGATGGCGGGTTAATAATAGTCCGTTTAGTATGGATGGGCCACAGTTTCAAACTTTGCGGGCCCTTGTCTTTTATGCAACCAAATCCATCGTCGTTACAATATGGTTGCAATTTTTAAAATCCCCGTTGTTACACATTGACCATCTATGCAATTTTAATATGGCTTAAACCATATCTTATATTAGTCGTTTGATGACCAAGCATATATTTCATCGATTTTATTGTCTTTTTGTGCAGGGCTAGGAGGCCAATGTTTTAGTGCCATGTTTCAATGGCCAATTGGCTAATCAGCTACCGCATAAGCCTAGTGAGTCCAATTTTCCTGTGTAACTCGCAAAGTTCCGATGATAATAAGTTGGTCATATAAACTCAGTTTGAGGTATCGTTCATGTCATTGGTATTGTAATGATGAACACAATAACCTAGTACCATTATTGTTGTGATTCGAGAACTTTGAAAATTGAGCCTTTAGGGATCCTCTTGGATCATTTGACTCCTCTCAGGAGTTTTTGGTGCTCTAAAAGCATAAACATGACTACAACCTTGATTTGCATAACAAATGTCTCTGACAAACCACCTTCCTTTTCTTTCACCTTTGTACCTTAGAACATGGAATGATGAAACTGACACGTGGATCCAAATGCAAGCTAGTAGTTATTATGTCCAACTTACAAGACCCAAGCAAAACCCATACTTGCCAAGATTTTATAACACATTCGTGATCAAGTTTGCATTGATTTACAACAGAAACCGTTTCCTATGCTATCAACTTAAAAGGCCTAAATATCACCATGTGGCCT
The DNA here is from genome assembly GCA_000404065.3 of Pinus taeda. NCBI lineage: Eukaryota > Viridiplantae > Streptophyta > Pinopsida > Pinales > Pinaceae > Pinus > Pinus taeda. Next base: position 95,175 of record APFE030889223.1, on the reverse strand, counting down.
ATACAAGTGGTGTTATACATTTATCACTTTTACAAATATTTTCGCAACATGTAATTTGCAATGGTGGCCATGCCAAAGTACTTTGAAAAACTACCCCTCTTTTAGCAAACCAGGTTAATGGGTTTTCTTTTCATAGTTGGCCTCCTTGTTGATGCACTTCAATGATTGGTTCCTTCACAAGTGTTCTCAAATGTTTCCTGTCCTTCTTTGGTTGCTACTCTGGATGGAGCTTCCAACATGTGGCTCTTTGATGTCCACCCATGTTGCAATGGCTACAATGGTTTTTCTTCCTCCAAAATTTCTTGACCTTCTTTCTTGAATGGCTATCTCTTGCACGACTCTAGCAGGACAAACTTGACTTAGCTCGATCATTGGAATGTTGTGATGCACTCTCAACAATATCTATTGATCAGTTATTGGCTTTCCTGGAACATTCTCCAATGTCCTTTCTGACATAACCAAGTCTTGCATAACAAGGTAATTCCTCCACTTTAATGGGATTCACAATGCCTTAGCCATTAATGTCGAGGCATTTTCCTTGATACCCCATTTTCTTTATCATTTTTGAGCCAATTATTGTAGTGCTTTTTTTCAAAAGCAACGAAGTCATCATCATAACATGAAACTGAAGAATCATTTTTTACCTTAAGTGCCAAATCTAAAGTGGGTGATGATGGATTGTCACATTGTGACTTTTCCAAGGCTGACTTGTAGCAGATGCTGCAAACTTTTCTTCTCCTTCTCTGCTTCTTGTAGAAGTTTCCTTAGTTCAACATTCTCTGCTTGAATGCTCTGTTTGATGTCCTCAAGCTTTTTGTAGCCATGCAGTCCATGGTGCTCTTCTCATGTTTGGTACAACACTCACTCCAATCTTCTTCTGATTGCCTAAATCAAAACCCAAGTCAATTGTTCCATCACCTATAATCCCAAGAATTGCGATCTTCATCTCATCGCCCGAATCAAAACCCAAGTCAATTAGGCGAACACCTGCAAATCCAACAATTGTGACCTTCATCTCAACCTCTGAATCAGGTTTATGGTCTTGTTGCATGGTAGCGACCATTTTCTGCTTCCCTTTTCTGCTATTATTCTTTGGCTTCAATTCTTGTTGCAGTTTCCGACAATGCTCCTCATCATGCCCTTCTTTCTCACAGCAAGTACAATAGGGCTTTTCTTCCTTCTTCCTTGTTGTCCTTGCCTTCTTTGCATAGTTACCATGTTCATACTTTCCCCTACTTTTAGGGTGAATGGCTTTCACACTAGATGAATCAAGAGTAGTGGGTTGAAATAATGACAAAAAATGCCAGAGATAATAATGTAAAGAACCAATATACTTTATCGAAGTATCAAACGAATCTAAAGGAATGTCCAATGCTAAAGCTTGTTTCCTAAATTCCTCTGTGAAACTTTGAACATCTTGACCTTTGCCTTGTTTCAAATGTTGCCATTCTATCATGGTTTTTTATCAATATGCCAATGAATAAAATTTTCCTTTTAAAGCAGAAACAAATTTAGACTAAGAAGAAAGGAGTTTACCAACATGTTTCCTACCTTTTTGATGTTTGTTCCAACCATATGAGAGCAGTGCCTCCCAGTCAAAGAGATGCTAACTAGATCTTGGTCACATCTTCTTCTGTCTGCTGGATCCGACAATTCACTTCAATCTGTTTGATCCAATTGTTTAACTTCTCTGCATTACATTCTCCGTTAAACATAAGCAAATCAAACTTACATCTAGCTTAAAGAAAAGCTTCTTATGAACATTCCAATGTTGATTGTTAGAATAATGAGAAGATGATGAAGAATTAGAGAATTCACTAGTAGAGGGAGATGGGGGTTTGGAAGGTTCTTCTCCATTCCCTCGATTTACTGAAGCATGATCTTCTATTGGTTCTTCCTTCTTTTCCTTCTTGTAATCAATAAATAATTTGTCTACCTTATTTTCCATGGTGTAAGAAGCTTTACGAAAAGCTTCTTCATTTTCGGTATGAACATCATCATATGTTATTTTTCTTCTTTGTGTTGCATGTCCCGCTTTTAAACCGAAGGACTTAAGTTTACCTTCACCCTTTTTGAGCTTGTTCATGATCATCATTCATACGCACTATTCACATCAGCAAGAAAACCGCCCTGATATCAAACTTGATCCAAGACACTGAAGCACCCCCCATTATCCAAGACTTTTTCTTCTATGATGTTTTCAAAGTTGCATCTAAAAGAGCATGAAAACCACATACAATTAAATAGAAGAAAACCTAAAGGCAACCATGAAGATAAGGCACACAAAGAGTTTGATAACGAAGTTCATCTAATGTGAACTATGTCTTCGGGACCTACTCAAAGTGGGAAGGCCTCTTCATTCATCTAAACAAAATCAAATAAATACATGGAACAAATACACCTTATGCCTCCATATCTGAGGATTTACTGAAAATGGATTGCTTACGTGGAAAAATAGACTACACCATCAAATTCTTGGCAAAAAATCGTAAAATTTGAGTATAAAGTTAACCCCTTTTTAACACTAATATTTCTTTACCCATAAGAAATCTTTTAGATTCCTCTCAGCATCAAAGAATATTCTTTGCGTCAAGTTTACACTTTCGGGAACTAGCACGTTAGGGTTATGCAGTGTCTAGGTTTTGCGCTTTGAATTCCCACTGCGCACTGTTCTGCTCCAATGGTGAGTTCTGCTCATGCACGTCATTTTGTCTCCCTTCCGTCGCAAATTAAATGAGGTTCAAATAATACCTCTCCTGGTGAACCTTACGAAGTTGCCGATGTTGCATCTTGGTTGGATGGTTGATAATAGTATGTTTGGTATGGATGGGACGCGCATTCAAACCCCAAAGGCCTTGTCTTTTATGAAACTGACTCCACCGTCGTTACAATATGGATAAACCATTTGATATGTATGGTTGCGATTTTTAAAATCCCCCGTCGTTACGTATTTACCCATCCATGCCATTTTAATATGGGTTACCCCATAGCTTATATTAGTCGTTTGACCACCAAACATATATTTCGTTGATTTGTAAAAGTTTGCAACATAAGTTATTTGGTTATTTTTATAACCATAATATTGAATATAATAAACATTTATTGTTTTTTTATTTTGCCGTTACATTTATATATATTAATATTTTTGTTTTGTCTTTTGTATAGTGGTAGAGGCCAATGTTGGAGTGCCACGTGTCATTGGCCAATTGGCCAATCAACCACCACATAAGCCTAGTATGATCTAAAAATGAAAAGTGAAGGTTTCATTAAATAATTTGCAAGCTAATTTATGTATTTTAGGCCATTGGCCGTGGTTCCGAAAGTACATAAACTTAAGTTAATTTGCATATTTTTAGCACTTAAAAAAGGAAAAAAATGTAGTATCAGACTCAAGCAAATTGATAATGAAGTTCAACCATCTTTGGCTACGTCTCCAAGTCTAGTTTCTAATGGTGATTGCTTTATTATATGCTCAAATGCTCAATACATCAACATACAAGCTTCAATTTGCAAAATTAACACTGCAATTATATCTAGAATGCTCAAAAACCCTTATCACTAAGGCTCTTATTGAGCTCAAAAAGGTTGTAAAATGAGCAAGTTATGCCTCTTTATTCAGAGCTGCATGTAAACTCTGCAACAAAACTAGAACATTGTCGAAAACATTTAACGAATTCCCTATAGCCTATTGGTAGGGTGTTGGAGTAGTATGGTAGAGGGTAGGGGTTCGACCCTCACCTCCCATCGTTGATTGTAATGGTTCGTCTATTATATATTAATTTTTTTCTTAATGGTGCCCTTGCCTGAATCCCCTGCTCCTAGTTCCCCATGTCATACAAATTCCCTTAGGCCTTGGGAGTGGGCATTGTGCCATGCGTGCCACCCCCAAATGTTACCCTAACGGTCTCGTAGGCAAGCAAGAACCGTGGGCCTATTCTTTCCCCCAACTGCCACCAATTGAAAACTTAAATATAACCAATGACTTGTATTTTAACATGCGATTTGTATGGCGTGTTGGTTGGGCGTTAGTTTGGTTGTTGGGAGGTCTTGGTTTTGATGCCATTGGAGCTTGTCGGTTGACTTAACAAAAGTTTGGCACCATCCAGAATGCCATGTAGTGCCTTGGGATTGGGTAAAGTGTCCTTGTATGACTAGCCCAAATGTCGACTCCTGGTTGGACCCCTTCTGACATTCGTATTGCCCAGTCAGATAATGATGTTAGCACCATGTTAACGTATGAACTGCACAATCAACCTTGCACTTTGACTTTTTTTAGTTGTTTAGCCAAAAATTCATAACACAATAAGTTCCTCATACGATGTCAGATTGAGGTGATTCAAGTGTTGTTAGAATCAGAACGATGAGTTCTATGATTTGGCACTAGCTTTGGGAGATGTTTAAAAATTTAATTTTTGAACATATTGGAAGATTTTGGACCACCAAAAGTCCTCTTTTACTCAGCAAGTCAGCACATAGCTCACTCACCTTCTCGATATTTATCTACCTTGCTTTACTTGGATTGGTACCTTTGATCCCCACACGAAGATACTCTACATTGCCTCTGCATGAAGTTCTTATCCTCCTGTCAAGAATAATGTCTTCTTGCAACTCATTTAAATATTCCGGAGCTAAATATTCTATATATGGAATTTGAACATTCTCTTCTTGATCAACGATCATAGGAGACTTATACAATCTCAAGTTTTCCACATTCACAACATAAGAAATTTGCATGTAAGGTGGCAAATCTAATCAGAAAATGTTGTTACCAATCTTCTCCAAGATTTTGAAAGGACCATATCTGATTGGTTTGAGTTTTTTTACCTTCACCTTGTAACCTTTCCTTGCTGATGTACATCCAAAATTGATCTCCCTCTTGGAAATCAAGATCAACCCGATGCTTATCATGTCTTACTTTGTACTTGGATTGGCTTTCTTCGAACTGTTCTTGTACCCTTTGATGCACTAATTTGATTTATTCAGTGAAATACTTTCCTTTTTCCACATCACTAAGTTTAATATGCTTACCACAATGTCCTTGAAGGAGATGCACTACTGTTTTGCTCATTACTTTTGTATGACTGCTGGTTTGTGGATGAAATGTTGTGCTATTCTTCAACTTTGTGTCCATGAGTTCCCATAATTTTGACCAAAAATTCTCGTTAAATTGAGAATCCCAATCAGAAATAGTCGAAGTGGGTAACCCATACATTTTGGAAGAACATATTTGCAGTTTGTTTAGTTGTGACATCTTTCTTACAAGGCATCAACGCACATATTTTGTTGAAATGATCCACTACAACATATAAATAATCATGACCTTTTCTAGACATGGTAGCCCCCAAATAGAATCCATAGAAACCCTTTCATAAGGACAAGAATGGTTAGGAAGTGCAGTGCACAAACCCTATTTCCTATTACTTAGCTTGCTAGTAGCACACATAGAACATTCTTTTACATATCTTGATACATTTTCATTCATACGAGGCCAATAACAATATCTCTATAGTTGAGCAACTGTTTTTCCTACACCAAAGTGACCATCAACAAAAGAAGTATGACCTTCCCTTATGACATTAACTCTCTCCCTGTGGAATACACAACTTTCCAAGATGATACAACGATTTGTTATGAACATGATAATCCAACTCTTCAACATGATTGCTTTGACTAAAAGTTGCATAAACATCTCTAAAATCTTCATCTTGAGCATATTGTTCAATATAATTTTCATGCATGATTTACTTATGCTTAAGAATGACATGAATTAACAAGAGGCTCTGATAACATATCTGCAACTTTGTTGTAAATACCTTTTTTATATTTGATCACCAAATGAAATTGCTGTAGAAATCCCATCCATCTGAAATGTCTGGATTGTTGTAGCTTGGTTTGTGATTGTATATATTTATAGGTTGATGGTCAGCGTGAATAATCGTTTCATTACGCATCAAATAATGCTTCCACTTATTCACGCTTTCTACCAAAGCATACAGCTATTTATCATAAGTTGGATATTTAATTACTACACTGGAAATGATAACATATTGGCTTACCATGCTGCATCAATAATGCTCCCATAGCATAGTCGCTTGAGGATTGGAAGCATTAGAACTGGTGCTATACTGATTCTCTCTTTCAAAGTGTCAAAGGATTTCTATTGCTTGCCTCCCCACTAAAATACCTACTTCACACTTGTCAAATCATGTAATGGTGTTGTAATGAATGAGAATTTAGCGATTATTTTTCTCCAATATTGGGCTACTCCCATAAAGCTCCTAACTTCTATTAAATTATTGGGTTTATGTCAATTCATAATAACATCAACGTTGGAGGGATCAATCTTTAATCCACCACCTCCTATAATATGACTTAACTAAACCAAAGAGATTTTCCAAAATTTGCATTTAGACATCTTCAAATACAACTTTTCCTTTTCCATGACATCTAGAACTTGCTTTACATGCTCTTCACAAGTCTTACTAAAAATTAGAATATCATCTAAGTAGATTATGAAAAATCATCAAGGAATGGTTGCAATACATCATTCATAACACTCATGAATGTGGCAAGTGAATTACAAATCCCAAATGACATAACTAATATTTCAAACGATCCTTGTTTTGTCTTAAAATAAATTTTCCAAATATCATCTTCAACAATCTTTATCTGATGATAACTACTTCTAAATTTTAACTTAGTAAAATAAACATCCCTCAATTGATCTAGAAAATAATCAATGCGAGGAAGAGGATAGTGATTCTTTACTGTAATATTGTTCACAACTCATAAATCCACACACATGCGCCATGCACCATTTTTCTTTGGAACGAGAACAATAAGAGACCCACAAGGAGATGTACTAGGTATGATGACCCCTTTGTCAAGTAGCTATGGAATTTGCTTCTTTATCTATGAATTCTCCAAAACTGACATACTGTACTTGCCAATATTCAGAAATGGTGCATCATGTTGCATTTGTATCTCATTTAGATTCCTCTTTTTGGAGGTAACCCATAAAGTTCTTGAAACATCTTGTCATAAGTATTAACAACTTCAATCAATTCATACTTAAGTTTAGAATCAAATCTTGAGAAAGCTTCAGATTCAACAACATATTTAGCTTTAATAATCAACAAAACTAAATTCTTATTAGCATTCAAAAACTTTTTCATTTGACCTACACTAACAAGAGATAAGTTCATCTTCATGCAATGTGCTTTAACAATATACTCAACTCCATGTTTGAAAAGATTATATTTCTTCTCATGATGATAGAATGTGGTTTTCGATCATACAAATATGGACTCCCTAAGACAATCCAACAAATATCAAGTGGTACAACATCAAGTTTACCTCATATATAAAATTAGCAGTGATGACAAAATTGAGTTTACATTTTCTTGTTACTCGCAATTTTGCATCATCACATACCCAACCCAAAGGGCAAGGTTTTGTATAAGGTGTAGTGTCTAAATTAAGTTTCTTGACAAGTGTTTTAGAGATAAGATTGACTTGAGATCCACTATCAAATAGTGTATCAACCTTTGTATGTTTTGTAATGACCTTGATATGAAAAGGCTCACTTCTTTCTTTATCATTTTGAGATTCAATAGGATTTCTAGTAGAACTAGTACTTACATTAGAAGCTATACCTTTCATTGCCATGGATGTGAATTTAGTTTCACCACCTCAATCAGATCCTACATCTTTTTGAGTTGTAGCAACAATGTTTGTTTCTCCTTGTTATTAAACTTATTTGGTCTCAATTCAGGATTTAATTTCCAAGAATGGTATTCATCATGGCCATCTTCTGAACAATGTTTACAAGTAAGTTTCTCTCCTTCTTTCTTGATGGTAGCATTCTTCTTACCTTTTCCTTTAAATTTTCCCTTTCCTTTTTTTTTCATGTTTAAATGGTTTCTTGTCAGATTCTTGAGAAACATTCTTGCCTTTTGATTCTAAATGAGTAGCCTAAAGACATACTTCATCTAGATTGGCGGGATTAAACATAAGTATAGTATGTCTCAAATAACTATGCAATCCACCTATATCTATATTTAAGGAGAGTATATTGTGAGGTCAAATCAACATCCAAGATTAATGCTCTTTTTCTAAATTCTTATGTTTAAATTTGGAGACTTTGACCTTTAGCTTGTGTAAATTTTTTCTAATCCATTATTTTTTTTGCATGTAAGATAATGGATAAAATTTCCTTCTTAATGTAGCTGTAAAATATTTCCAATAAGATATAATTTTACCACTTTTCTTCAAATCTTCTTGAGTTACTGCCTCCCAACAGATAAAAGTTGCACCTTCTAAGCGAAGAGAAGCAAGCGAGATATTTATGACATCATCATCAATCTTTTGGATCCTACAATAAACTTCAATCTGTTGAACCCAATTATCCAACTTTTCAACATTTACTTCTCCATTATACATAGACAATTCAAACTTGACAACAAGCTTAAGCAAAGGAGACTTAGTATGTCCTCTTGGAGATGTAGGAGGAGTAGGTCTATGTGAAGGAGGTGAGGATGGAGGTGAAGAGGAAGGTGAAGGAGTAGGAGGAGGTGGAGGCTCTCTCGTTATCACCATCACCTCTTTCGGTTAATTAGAAATTTATCCTTATACTCATGCTTTTTTTCATTATACAACACTTTTACCATCTTAATCATATCAAAGAAATATTTTTTGAAAGCTCTCTCATCCTCAGACATGAATTCTTGTCCTTGTCCTTCTTCATGAGCGATGACTAGTGGAGTAGGTGGTCTTCTGAGCTATCTTGAGAATTTGATTCAAGTGCTCCCTCTCCTTTTCTCAATCTAGACCTTGTAAGTATTCAAAAACCTTGCAAGTTCTATCAAAGCTTCAAAAAAACCATGGTCTAATACCAAACTCATCCAAAAATGAAAAGTGAAGGTTTCATTAAACAATTTGCAAGCTACTTTATGTATTTTAGGGAATGGATCACGATTGAAAATTTACACAAACTTAAGTTAATATGTAGATTTTTAATAGTTAAAAGAGAACAAAAATGCAAATTCAGACTCAAGAAATTTGATAACGGAGTTTACCCGTCTTGGGATATGTCTCTAGGTCTAGATTCTAGTGGTGATTGTTTTATTATATGTTCAAATTCTCAGTACATTAGCATACAAGCTTCAATTTGTAAAATAACACTGTCGTTATGTCTAGAATGCTAGAAGAACCTTATCTAGGTTCTTCTTGAACTCAAAAAGGCTGTAAAATGAGCAGGTTATACCTCTTTATTCAAATTTACCTATAAACTCTATAACAAAACCAAGAAACTCTCCAAACCATTCCCCAAATTCCCTACAACATAACTAGTAGGGCGTTGGAGTAGTATAGTGGAGGTCATGGGTTCAACCCTCATATCTCGTCATTGATTGTGTTAATTTGTTTATTATATATTAACTCCTTTTGTTAATAGGCCACCGACCCCATTCGAATCACCGACTCCTTATTCCTATGTCATACATATGACCTTGGGTCTTGGGCCTTGGCCATGAACAGTTTACCACACACCTCGCCCCAACATGTTACACTGATGGTCCCACAGACAAGCAAGAACCATTGGCTTGCCCTTTCCCCAAATTTCCACCAACTAAAAACATAAATATTACTGGTGGAATGTAGTTTAAAAGACCATTCATATGGCGCATTGGTTGGGCATTATTTTTGTTGTTGGGAGGTCTTGGTTTTAATTCCGCTGGAGCCTATCGGTTGAACTAACAAAGTTTCGGTGCCATTCAGATTGCCACATGGCATATTAGGATTGGGCCACATGTCACTCTGTGATTGGCCCATTTCAGGAACCAACAATCAAATCACAATGAGTCACATGTCCTTGTACAACTGGCCCACATATTGACTCTTGATTGGCCCCCTTATGACATACGTATGGCTCAGTTAGATGATGACATCAACACCATGTCAGTGTGCGAACTGTCACATCAGTGTACAAACTGCACAGTGAACCCTGCACTTTGAATTTTTTTTGTTGTTTAGCCAAAACTTCTGAATGTGATAACTTCCTCATAGAATGTTGGATTGAGGCACTTCAAGCATCATTGGAATAAGAATGGCACAATCTACGATTTGGCATTTGTTTCATGATATTTTGATTACTTTCTTTTTGAGCATATTTTTTTCCCTTGGATCATAGTTTGTCCCATTTTCCTATGTAGCTTCCAAAATTTTGATGGTAATAAATTGGTCATAAGATTCAAATTGAGGTGTCATTCACGCCATTAGGATCGTAATAATGGACATTATAACCTGGTACCATTGTTGCTAAGATTTGAGAACTTCGAAAATTGAGCCTTTAGGGATCCTCCTAGATCAAGGAGAAACAAGAGGAGGTGACGCCAACTACCATGGTCACCGATAGAGGAAATAATATACCTCCTACTTGTTCTTGAGGACATCAGAGTCCAATTCTAGCCCAAGGGCCTTCTGTTGGAAATGCAACTAGTTTCAGTCTTCATAATTGTTGTTGTACTCATTTCAATATGTATCTTATGTAATAAAAAAAAAGAAGAAAAGAAAAAGTTATTATTGTAAATCATGGGTTTCATACTCTTTATTGATGGTATTCCAAGTAAAAGCATGTTCTTCATGCTTCTAGGGTTTGTTAGGTCACAAGATTTATTGTCATGAGTAAAAAAATTCAACATCATGTTTATAAGACCCATTTGGGAAAATATATATTGTAAAAGAATTTATTTTGAGTCTAGAAAGTCTTGGAAACCTCCAAAGTATAATTCAGTTCTAGAAGCTTCAATTTGGCCTAAAGAAGTGAATTTGACCCCTTGGAAAAGCTATATAAAGGACTAGTTCGACCTCATTTGGCACACACTAACCCACAAGTTCGATCTCAATAAAAGAAGTTTTATCTAAGGTTAGAAGAAGAACAGAAGAAGGAGCGAAGGTATAGAAGGAAAGAGGAATTCAAGAATACTTATTTTTGGGCTATTTCTCTCTCACACGTGCAAAGTTCTAGGGTTTTTGCAGTTACAAATAATGTTGAAATTGCAAGTTCGAGTTGTAGTAGGACAAAATGCAATATTGAACTGCTGGGAGAAGGAATTCTTTGTCTTGACTTAGTTGACTTGGGGAGGATTTGTCTTGCTCAAGGAAGGACTCGTAAATAAGTTGTATTAGGGTTTTTGCAACAAATACAAGGCCAATGCAAGAGAACATTGCATGGTCAAAGTTGCAGCTAGAAGCTGGTTGATGCAAGATTCATATGTGATAATCTAGAGGGTTGAATTGGTACTTGGAGGAGGAATTGGTCTAGGGTTTGGGTCTTCATTGTCTCATTTGAATTAGATTCTGTAAGAAGAGAATAGTTTCTAGGTTTTCCCCTTGAAGGGGTTTTCCCTATCTTGGAGCCTAACTTTTGTGTACACCGTCTTTACTATTTTCTTCTTGATATTTGTTTGATGAAGAAAATATAATAAAGAAAAACAAAAATAATAATAAAGTTCACAAACAAGTATTAAGGTTAAGGAAAATTGGAATTAATAGATGCCACATTGCATTTCCAACATGGTATCAAAGTTAAAATGAACAAGAAGGTAGCTGGAAGGATCCTTTTTTGGACACAAGAAGGTTTTTCTTGTCATGGGGAAGGAAAAGGGAAGACCTGTTGATATAGAAGAAGGGTTTCATTAGTAGAAAGCTTGAAAATCAAGACTACAATAAAGTTTTTATTCTCTCCTGAGAAAAGAATCTAGTTGAAGGCTCATTGGTAGACCTTCTTGAAGAAAGCATCGAAAGGATTTCAATATCATCACTTTTCGAAGCCATCATTGAAGTCTCTTCAAGATCTTGGAAACCTCAAGATAGTTGGAGACATCATCAGAAAAAGGAAGACACTTTATGATCCAAAATGGATTTTGGATAGACTCCTAAGTCTAAGTGTTCTTCACAGAGGAAAATGAAAATCCAAGGAAGTTCCTGGAAATATTATCATTGTAGAGATATTTTCCTTCTGAATCTACAACAACTTGAATGGGAAAAAATGGACTTAGGATGCAGAAGTTATCGCAAAAATAAGATGCCCTTTGTTCTTTGGAAAAAGAGGCAAAAACCCCTAAAATGGGAAAAAAACCATTATAAAGGGAAATCGCATTGGAAAAAGGCAAAGAGCCGGACTTAAGCAGAGGCGAAAGAAACCTCAATCAGCTGATCTGATCAATTAGATCAGAGACAGGCCCATATGCAATATCGAGACCCTGGACTTGGCGATTGCGATCATGCAATACACTAATCGCCAATGATCAGATCGACGAATCAGTATTGGCGATGCACAGAACCCCTCGACCATATGCGATGTGCTATGCAATGGCAATCACGACATGTAATATTAGTCATCAGATTGTGAAAGGAATGGACGGCGAGGCTTAACTCAACGATCGACGATTGCTAGACCCAAAGGATTTCAGAAGCGCAATTTATAAAATTTGAAATCTGATAAATGGGATTTTCTGTGTATTAATGTTTTTCAGTGTAAAAACCGAAATAGAAAGGGATGACACCCAAAGTGGTAAAAACAGACTCGAAGTGGAAATCTAAGCCCGATTGCATAAAATTTGAGTTCTGTAAGTGGGATTTTGGGTGGGCCTCAAGTGATAAATGGTATTGGGCTAGCTCCGCTCGATCCCATACAACGAACAACATGTCGCTTGGTGGAGGAACAAGGAAACTGCATTTTTGGGCGGGTAACCTCTATACCTTAAAGCCACCTAAAATCGCATATTGACCGTCAGATCAAAGATCCCACAAATCGACAGTGGAGAGTGTGATAACAGCCAAAGGTGGACCCGATATGGTTATAGGGTGGATGCGATAATATTTCAAGTCCGATAGAAAGAGTTCCGTTGGGTTTTTCACTGTATTCTCATGTATTTGGATTTCACCCAATATACGTACACAATGTGATATAATGCCTAATGATGGACCTGATAGGGATTTTAGGGGCGATTGAAGGGAATTTCACGTCCGAGAATCGCGCCCAATAGTGTATTTTATAGGAAAACCTCTGTGTAATGGATTTTGTCTACTTTCAGCTTATTGCCTAGAAAGACGACCCCGATCCCTCATAGCAACTCCTGATCATCATTCCATGCTACAAGCGGGCGATTTTGGCAGACGATGAGGCGTTTGAAGGCCGCAGAGCTACAGAGCCAGATGGCCAGTCGAACAGACAATGAAGAGAAGCCGCAAAGTTGCAGAGGAATGATTGGATGTAGGGAAAGGTTGGGGAAGCCGAAAAGCTGGGAAAATTCCTCAAAGGAGCCCAGAGAGCTCAATTGAGGAAGAGGTAGAAGCAAGAGAGAAGAGGGAGAAGAAAAGCTATTGCGCATAGCAGCCAAGCAGCCAAGGGAGTCACTTGGAGGTCAAGTAAAAATACAGAGAGCTGTAAGTTGCAGAAGGCCAAAGCCAGAGCCAAGAGCTAGATCCAGAGCCAAGAGCTAGAGCCAGAGCCAAGAGCCAAAGCCAGATTCGAGAGCGAGAGCGAGAGCTGAGAGCTAGAAAGACAAGAGCTTCAAGAGCCAGGGATAAAATGCTGTCTAAACCCATTGTTTCTATGTACAACAGTGGAGTTGACCCAAGAGCTTGTTAAAAGGACTTTTCCATAAACCCAGAGAGCCTAGTTGAGTTGACTAGAGCTCATGGAGATGTAGCCCAAGAGTTTTGGGTGAACTCCTAAGTAAATTGCTATCTTATGGGTTTGTTTTACAGTTGCATTATTTATTGTTATATGTATTTATATATCAGTTTAAGCACATCAACTTACAACACATAAACAGCTCTAAAACAGGCATAAGCATACACCTATATTATCGAGCACTTATTAATTCCGCATTTGGTTAATCATAAAGACTTGGGAATAATTTAAAGTTTTGGAAGTGGGAGGGGTTCTTGTAAGTTAGGCAAGAAGCCTAAGAGCCCCATTTTCAGATTAGGTGGTATCAGAGCCTGAGATTGATTAATCACACCTTCAAGAAGGTTATATCAGATTGCTTGTCTGAAAGATGTTTATACAGTGAGAGGTTAATTATATGCTTGTTTTGCAGACTGACTATTGTTTGAGTTTGCAAAGGTGAAGGGAAAGCTATTGATAGCTTAGTCCAGGAAGGACAAGAAGGAACAAGGGCTGAAGGCATTCTTCTATCCCAAAGGACCTTGAGACAAGCCTTGAAGCATAAGAGGTTGGTTGCAAAAGGTTGTTGAATAAGCTCTTTAATCTTGTTTGAAGTTCTTTTATTCATTGGCACAATGCAGATTCTACAAGTGAGTCCTCAAATTCTCATTTCTTCATCAAAAGACTCTTTGATGAAGACATGAAGCAAGACTTGTCCACCATGATGGATATGGTGAGAGAAATGTATGAGGATAGAAGGAAGAGCAGCATACTTAGAGAGTAGTTGAATTCCATGAAGGAAGAGAAGCATATGCTTTCTAACAAATTGCAGGAAATGGAGAGGAAACTTCATATTGAAAATATGAATCGGAAAAGGATGCATGAGTTGGAGACATAGCTCTTTGTTTCCCAAGAAGCCTTGTTCAAGTATCATCTTGAAGAAGAGGTAAACCATTCCAGTTTGTCTTCAAATTCCTCTGAGAATGCCTATATTGGTTCTTTTGAAAAACATACTAGAGGCATAGGTTCCAAGCTAATGTCCAAGATGGGTTGTGAAGGAAAGGGCTTGGGAAAGCATGCACAAGGTATTGTTGAACCAATAATGGTTGAGGAAAGGCCTAACTATTTGGGTCTTGGCTATGGACAATGTTATGGAAAGAGTTCCAAAGTCGCCATGAAGGCCATTGAAACAACTCCAAGAAGGGGTTGCATTGCAGAGTATGAAGATTGTATTCAGGAGGAATGCAATAGCTTGAAAGATAATTTGTAGGATGCAAGTGTTCAGAGGCACACATTTGAACTAGAGAGTTGGGGAGACTCTGACAGCCTTGAAGAGATTGATGGTGTTCCAAAGGGAGCCACTTCTTCATTCAATTCACCTCTTCTTCAAGGAAATAAAGGTGAAAGAGAAAGGTATGAATCTAGTTCTAAACATTTTCCTTTTGATTGTGCAAAGCATGATAAATTTCCACATAGATATGGGAAAATAATTACCTGTTCCTTTTGTGGTTTGGATAGCCATAATGTTTCTAGATGTTTGAAGAGAATGGCCACATATAGGAAACTTTTGAAGGAAAGGAAGCAAGAATCCAAAGGTCCATTGGACAAGGCAAATCATGTTGTCAAGAGGATGCACATGCAGTGCACTTATTGCCATAAGCAAGGGCATCCTGTTGAAAGGTGTTGGACTTTGAATTCAGCAATGCTTCCACAAAAGTTGAAGAAAGTGGAAAGAGAAGATGGCGGAAACAAAAAGAAAGATTCCATGGACGATGTGTCTCAAGATGATTCACATGATAATGTTGATGTGCAGAAAAATGTAGTACCTTTGAAAGGGATTGGTAAGAAATGGTTAGAGTTCTTATCCAATTAAGATTGCATGTCTATTGATGCATTTATTTGCATTTATTTGTTAATGGAGTGCAAGTTTCAGGATTTTACTTTGTTTTTGCAACATTATATTTCATTTTAGCTTCGAAAGTACATTGTGCTTAAGAAAAAGTTGAAGGATGAAATGTATGCATGAGAATGTTATGCACGAACACGGGGATGTTGATGATTTCCTTGTTTTTGAACATGTATGTGTAATTAACTTGCAGGGTTGATTTCTTTGAAATGCATGTGATGCCATGTTGACTTGGGAGAAGTTAACCTGGGCTCCAAATGGAGATAATGATGAAGTGTTTCATCTTTTGAAAAAGAGTCCTAATGGTATTTTTCTACATGCTTGACTTGAAGGGTCATTTGTTTTAAAGGCATGTTTTGTGGGCTTGGTATCTAGTCCATCATTTGTATGCAGATGTAAGACATGGAGGTGTTCACAAGATGTGAAATCTATTTCTTTTGTTGAAGCAGGAGTTTAGACCATCCAGTTGTTGTCTATGTTTCTTATTATTGACAGCTTTTCAAATAGGTACAAATGAACGTTTTGTGGCATACATGTACTTTAGATTTGTTTGATCCACCTTGGACCAGTGATCAAGGTAGAAAAGTTCAAACCACCTTCTGTGACCATTTCAACAGAAGTTATGCATGAAGGCAAGAAGGAAGAAAGTTCTTCCCAGGATAACTAGCACATCTAGAAAGGAAATTGGTTAGAGAATTTCATTCAAAGGCATTCTGCAAGGAAAATGTGTGGAGGCTGAAAGAAGAGGGTGCTGTTACTCTCATTTACTCTTCAGATCAGTATGTCAGTATTTTCGAGACCAAAAGTTATTTTAGTGGGAAGGCATGATCCAAAATGAATTTTGGATAGACTCCTAAGTCTAAATGTTCCTCAAGAGGAAAATTAAAGTCCAGGAAGTTCCTGGAAATAGCCCAATTGTAGAGATATTTTCCTTCTTAATCTACTGCAACTTGAACGGGTAAAAATGGACTTAGGATGCAAACGTTATCGCAGAAAGAAGATGAAATTTGTTATTTGGAAAAAGAGGCAAAAACCCCTAAAATGGGAAAAAAAACCCTTATGAAGAGAAATCACATCGGAAAAAGGCAAAGAGCCAGACTTAAGCGGAGGTGGAGGAAACCCTAATTGGCTGATCTGATCAATTGGATCAGAGACAGGCCCGTATGCGATATCGAGACCCTGGACTTGGCGATTGCAATCATGCGATATGACGATCGCCAATGATCGGATCGACAAATCGATATCGGCGATGCACAGAACCCCTGGACCGTATGCGATGTGATATGCGAGAGTGATTGCGACGTGCAATCTTAGCCATCGGATCACGAAAGGAATGGAAAACCAGGATTAAATGAGTGATTGACGATTGCCGGACTCGACAGATTTCATTAGCGCAATTTATAAAATTTGAAATCCAGTAAAAGGGATTTTCTGCGTATTAACATTTTTCGGTGTAAAAATCAAAATACAAAGGGACAATGCCCAAAGTGGTAAAAATGGACCCGAAGGGGAATTCTAAGCCCGATTGAATAAAATTTTAGTTCCGTTAGCAGGATTTTGGGTGAGCCTCAAGTGGTAAATGGCATTAGGCTGGTTCCGCCTGATCCCATACAATGAACGATGCATGGCTTGGTGGAGGAACAAGAAAAATTCCTTTTCGGGCGGGTAATCTATGTACCTTAAAGCTGCCTGAAACAACATATTGACCGTTGGATCAGATATCCCGTAGATTGATGGTGGAGAGTGTGATAGCAGTTAAAGGCAAACCCGATGTAGTTATAGGGTGGATGCAATAATATTTCAAGTCAGATAGAAAGAGTTCTGTCAGGTTTTTTAGTGTCTTCTTGTGTATTTGTGATTTCACCAAATATACCTATGCGATTCTATATAATGCCTAATAGCAGACTCGAGAGGGATTTTAGGGGCGATTGAAGGGAATTTCACATCCAACAATTCTGCCTGATAGTGTATTTTCTAGGAAAACCTTTGTGTAATGGATTTTGTCTATTTTCAGCATATTGCGTGGAAAGATGACCCCAATCCCTTGTAACAGCTCCTGATCATCATTCCACGTTACAAGTGGGCATTTTTGGTAGATGATGAGGCATTTGAAGCCTACAGAGCCACAGAGCCAGATGGCTAGTCGAACAGACAACACAGAGAAGCCACAAAGTTGCAAGGGAATGATTGAATGTAGGGAAGTGGCTAGGGATGCCGAAAAGTAGCCCATAGAGCTTAATTGAGGAAAAGGCAGAAGCAGCAAAGCAGAGGGAGCGAAAAAGCTACTGCACAGAGCAGCTGAGGGAGTCACTTGGAGGTCAAGTGAAAATCCAAAGAGCTGTAAGATGCAGAAGGCCAAAGCCATAGTGAAGAGCCAAAGCTAGAGCTAAGAGCCATAGCCAGAGCCAAGAGCTAGAGTGAGAGCCGAGAGCCAAAAAGCTGAGAGCTTCAAGAGCTAGGGATAAAATGGTGTCTAAACCCATTATTTCTATGTAAAACAGTGGAATTGAGCCAAGAGCTTGTAAAAAGGACTTTGCCATAATCCTAAAGAGCCTAGTTGAGTTGACTATGGTTCATGAAGGCGTAGCCCAAGAGTTTTGGGTGAACTCCTAAGTAAATTTCTGTCTTATGGGTTTGTTTTACTTCTGCGTTATTTAATATTATATGTATTCATATCAGTTTAAGCACATCAACTTACAACACATAAATAGTTCTAAAACAAACATAAGCATCCACCTATATTGTCAAGCACTTATCATTTCCGCATTTGGTTAATCATAAAGACTTGGGAATAATTTAAAGTTTTGGAAGTGGGAGAGGTTCTTGTAAGTTAGGAAAGAAGCCTAAGAGCCCCATTTTCAGATCACTTCATCATCAAGTAAGCATCATATTGTTACTCTATGTTTGAATGTACAATTCATAAGGGTTCCTTCTACAAGGAAAGAAATTAACTCATTGGAGCATCAAATATCCTAGCATGTAAGAAAAGGATTGTCTTGGAACTTACAAAGCATGAGGTAATGGAATATGTGGCTGGTATGCATTGTTGTTTACTTAAGAAGAATATTGATTTTATATAACATCATAAAGAGAAGCATGTGATAATAGCATACTTAGAGTCTACTTGGCTAAACTTCTTTGTAGAAATCATCTAGTCTTTAAAGATAGATATACAGACCATTTTGCATATTTTTTGTCCAAGCATTATCTAACATTATGTTAGAGGAAATCGTCTTGCTAAGGTTGATCATCATGATTCTGTAAGAACCATCATTTTGGGAAGGTACTTGGAAGAAGCATTATGACAAGGTTAGTATAAATTCCATATAACATGGAAACAATACTTAATAAAGGGATTGAGGAATGAAATGGATCACGTTGCAGGTTCATTATGAGACATATAGCCAAATGATGGAATAAGAAGCATAAGAATGTGTATTGAGAGTAACTCTTGAATAATATTCATATGTGAAGAATATTGTAACATGCGTCATATGACTATGTGATGTTTAAACAAGAATATTTTGACCTACTCAAGGATAAATAAAGAATTAAGACTCTTTAGATTATGTAGAATAACAATTAAAATCTAGTATAATATTGGGAAGAAAAGTTCTAACTTGGTAATCAAGTTCGATCCTTGGGTACTCTGATGAGTTAAGTAAGATTCAAGTGGAGATAGACCATGAGGATGTTGATGCTTGGATGAAAAGGTCATCATGGTGAGGTAAGTATAATTTTAATTATTGGTTGTATGGTGTTAATTTTAGATAACAATGGTATGTTCTATGCTTGCAATAATTACTTCAGTGTCCTTTTATCATCGCAGTGACAATTTCCACTTAATTTCCAATAGCAATCACATTAACCATTAATCACATTGATAGTAACTATAGATAGAACATAAATAATAAATGCAGGAGACAAACCAAGATAAGAGAAAACCAAAATTTGGCTAATTCCAGTGGAAATCCTCAAGATGGGGAAAACCCTTTGATAAATTCTTCTTACTCTTATATCAAATTTTCAGCGGAGAGGGAGTAAAATAAATTCAAAATTGACTTTCCAATAGATGATTAAAACCACTATCCAAAATAGCCTTGTCAAATTTGCAAGTCATCCCTTACTCAACAACAATGAAATCAACCCTAACGAGAAATTCAACAACATTCAAGTCTGGACAAATCCTTCTAAAATATTCTTGGTCAAAGGAGACAGGAACTCGGTCTCTCTTGTTGGACAAAGTCAACCCAAAAAAATCATCAAAATAACAGCCAAATTTGGTCAACCCTGTGGTCAAATAGGCTTGCGATCAACGTAGGTTAAAATGCTCCTGTTGCCTCAATTTTTGTGCCCAAAAAATCTCCTTTCCCAAGAATAAATTCTCCCAAAAAATCAAAGTAAGAAAATTCCTAAAATGTCAAATTCAATGCTAGTCAAAGTTGCAGAGGGGTTCAGATTTTCAACCTTGTAGTTTTCACCATCCTTTCTACCACACGTGTGAGAAAAACAATTGCCCAATGTGTTGTACAAACGAATCAGACGAAGAGAGAAAAACATGTGTTGTGTGATGATGATTCCAAATGAGGGTGGAGGTATCTCTTATTTATACAAGTCATTGAGGGTCAAAAGACATGTCTGTTGGGCTTCATGAACCTACATGATGATGTGGTTGACCTTGAAAATTTTCACTTGTGGGATTCACATCAAAAGCATACTTTTCCCTGTCCAAATTTAGTGATGTTTAGGTTGTTTTTGGCCCTCTCAAAAAGAGGAATTCAATGCAATAAATATGTCTATCAAATGAGCTATCTAAAGTGGAATTTGGACCTAGTTGCCAACTTTAAAACCCCGCTCAACTAGGGAGAATTAGAGCTGCCAATATCATACCATTGATCATCATGCCATCTTATCATCATGTGCCATATCTACATCTCATCTCAGCTTTGCTGAATAATGATATAGATAATGAAGAAGTATTTATTGAGAGTGAGTCATAAGACCTTACCACTCTCCACTGACAAAATGCATTTCACATAATCAAAGGTAGAACCCCAACCAGACTTGATCTTCAATGAGTGCTTGAACATCATGCATCCTAGACATAGGGAGTATTGTAGTCCACGATGCATCCATTTTCAGTGTTATGGTCCTTATGCTCTTTCCCAACTCATTGGCCATATGATAGGTACTCCCAAGAGTCCTAGAATGCATGGGTAGGATGTATACTAGGGCTTTCGTAAGAGAAGGTGAACCACTCATCCTTATTATATGCCATAGGAGAAGGTGAACAAATAATCCTATGCATATATCATCAACTATAGGGGAAGGTGAAAAAATCACCCTATGCTCCCATATATTATCATGGGGTATTGCAAGGGAAGGAGAAACACTCACCCTGTACACAATGTACGTATAGGGGAAGGTGAACCAGTCACCCTATGGTCACACATAGCTCCAATAAGCACCCCAAGTCCCCAGGAGATCCAAAGCTCAATGTCCAACTCAAGCAAGACCCTCATGGGAGGGTAGTTACATGAATCCAAATATCTCTCAGAAAGTTAAGAACTTGACCTTCCCTAAGGGATTTGTGAGGATGTCCATAATTTTCTCATCAGTCCTCATGTGTCAGAGCCTTATTGCTTCCTATTGTAACATTGTATGTTTTAACCCCGTATAGAAATTACCTGCATACGATTCTAGAACACAAAAAATAAACAATGCGAGAGCATAACACATAAAACACATATACACAAAGATTTTCCCCTGGATCCCAAATCTGGGACTACCGGGTTGATTTTTCATTATATTCCTTACAATGTTACAATACATATTTATACATGCCGAAGAATCCAATACCATGGATTGAAAACTATTGTGTCCAAAACCATGTACCGAAAACCATCGTGTCCAAAACCATGTGCGAAAACATGCACAAAACCATAGGTAGATCTGACCAACCTAATATAGGGTCCAAAAAACAAAATTTTTCGGTGTGCTGCCCTAGACCCCATAGATGGGGGTTACTTGCACCCCTCAAACCCCTTGTGACCCCCTCGCTATGCAATCGGTGCAATGAAGCGGCATCTCCGCACCCTCACGCCCCCTCCCCTATCCTCTAACTCCTCAATTAAGTACGTGGGGTGGTCATGGAAAGAATATAGCACAATCCAACATTCTCTCTCTTGTTGTTTTCTTTCCATAGTGGGCCACAAGAGAGCTCAGTCATTTATCCAGCCCTGCAATGCCCATTGTTTCTCTACACCAAGAAAACTTCTCAAAGCTCATAGATTTTGTCAGTGCATTTGCAGTATTCTTCAAAGTGTCCACCTTTACCAGCAACACCTTTTTCTCTTCTATCATATCCCTCACAAAGTGATACTAAACATCAATGTGATTTGTCTTTCAATGATATACGGGGTTCTTTGCCAAGAAAAATCACACTTTGGCTATCACAGTCTATCCTTATGGCTCCCTGTAGTAACCCCATACTTGAATACAATCTCTGCAACCAAACTGATTCCTTTCTTACATGAGTGGTTGCCATGTCTTCTACCTCTATAGGTTATAGTGCCACTATAGATTGTTTCTTACTCATCCAACTGACTGTACCTCCAAATAGGTTAAACACATACCCACTTGTAGATCTTCTCTGATCCAGACCTCTAGCCCAGTCTGCATCAATAAAGCCACGAATATCCAACACTCTATCCAATCCTGGTATTCCTTGGTAGCACAAACCATAATCACTAGGGCCACACAAATACCTGAAAATCTGCTTCATTGTTGTCTAGTGCTCCTTCCCTGGTTCTGACATAAACCTGCTTAATACTCCCACTGCATGTGCAATGTCTAGTCTAGTACAGACCATTGCATACATCAAGCTGCTGACTGCACTTGCATATGGAACACAGGACACGTCCTCTTCCTCTTCTTGTGCCTTGGGACACTGTTCAACAGATGACCTCACAACTACAGGTATAGGAACGTTCACCGATTTACTATCGTGCATATTAAACAGTATTGTCTCAACATACTTCCTTTGATTTAACTAGAGCTTCCTATTTTCCTAGTCTCTTTTAATTTCCATGCCCAAAATATACTTTGCAGCACCAAGATCTTTCATGTCGAATTTGGAGGAAAATTGGGTCTTCGAATCCTAGATAATTTCTTTGCCATTTCCAACCAGCAACATATCATCCACATAAAAGACCAAATAAATAACATGGCCACCAATTAATTTAAAATACACATAGTGATCTGCTTTGCTTTTGGTGAAGCCAAGTCCCCGTATAAATGTATCAATTTGTGATACCACATCCTTGGTAACTATTTTAACCCATACAAAGACTTCTTTAACTTGCATACCATTTCTTTATTACCCTTCACCACAAAACCTTCAGGTTGCTTCATGTAGATCTCCTCTTTCAGATCCTTGTGAAGAAATATTGTCTTCACATCCATCTATTCTACCTCAAAATCAAAAGCAATATCAACAGATAAAAGTAATCTAATAGAAGCTACCTTGACATCACGATAAAAAATATCACCAAAATCAATTCCTGGCACTTGGAAATAACCTTTTGCTACCAATCGGGCTTTGTATTTCTCCATCTTTCCTTCTGCATTTTTCTTCTTCTTGAACACCTATTTGTTGCCAATGGGCTTCCTTCCAACCGGAAACTCCACCAGATCCTAAGCCTCATTTTTGTGCAGATATGACATTTCATCAACCATGGCCTCTTTCCAAAGTTTTCCTTCCTCTGAATATACTACTTCCTTCACAGTTCTGGGATCATCATCAGTGACAAATAAATAAAATTTTGAATGGACTATACCTTTTCGACTACCTTCTTTCTTGAACTAATCTTTTCACACCCGGAGTTTGTGGCTCTTCATCCTCCAATTCCTCCTCTACTGTAGAGTCCGATTTTTTCTCCTTAAGCTCAAAATATATCTTCTCAGGTTCCTTTGGTTGGATTTCATGTTACAGGGCTCCAAAGCTTATAACCCTTTAAACCATTGTTATACCCAATAAAGATACACTTTTCAGATTTACTATCCAGCTTCGTTCTTATCTCCTTTAGAACATGTACATATGCATCACATCCAAATACCTTCAGATGTGAAAGAGAGGGTTTCTTACCAGTCCATACCTCTTGTGGAGTCTTATCCTCCAACATTGATGAAGGTGATCTGTTGACCAAGTAACATGCTGTCTCTACCGCCTCTACTCAGAATTCCTATGCTAACTTAGCACCACTGAGCATGCTTCTTTCCCTTTCCATCAACGTCTTGTTCATTTTTTCTGCAACTCCATTTTGCTCAAGTGTGTATAGGGTATTCTTATGTCATGCTATACCACACTTCTTACAAAATTCTTCAAACTACTTGCTGCAAAAATCTCCACCATTATCTATCCTCAACACCTTTATCTTCTTCTTTGTCTGGTTTTCCACCAGAGCCTTAAATTCTTTAAACATGTCAAAGACTTCAGATTTCGTTTTAAGGAAATATATCCATGTATTCCTTGAGATGTCATCTATAAATGACATATAGTACATAGACTTACTGAGTGATGGAACCTTCATAGGTCCAAACACATCATTATGCACAATTTCTAATATATGTTTCATCCTTTGACCACTATAGGGGAAACTCACTTGATTTTGCTTCCCATATACACAATTTTCACAAAAATCAAAATCCAGAGAGCTATTACTCATACTTTCTACCATACCTTTACCATGAAGTATTTGAAGGCCCTTCTCTACAATATGTCCAAGCCTTTGATGGCATAGCATGGTCTTCTCTCCAAAGACCACTAGATTTTCTGTTCCACTTTTAGGAACCACATAACTGTTACACCCATCAACAACAGTGCTACCTTGAAAATTTTACAAAGTTCCAATTCGAACTCACTGCATCAATACCAGTGTCCCCTAAGCCATCTTGCAGGTATCCTTCTCGAACACTGTTTTACACCTGCATCATCTAGCTTGCTTACAAAAATCAGATTTCTGGCTAATGCAGGAATATGTAGAACACCTGGAAGTGTTCTAACCCTTCCACCTTGTAACTTCAACTTTACTTTTCAGCGACCAACGTTTGTAGCCTTCCTATCATCCCCCAAGAAGACATCACCGCCATCATATTTCTCATACTTGCAGAACCACTCTCTATGGGGAGTGAAGTGAAAGGATGCACCTGAGTCTATCAACCATGCTTCGTGATCTACATGTATACTTGAAGAATCCAAGTACACATCCTTGCCTTCATCTGAGGTGGTTTTCACCTCTGCAGAAGGAGCATTATTAGATCCCTTTCCTTTATAAGGAGCTGTAGATTTATAGTCCCTTTTTTAGTGCCCTTCCTTTACACATTTCTAGCACACCACCTTTACAGGTTTTCTTAGAGATTTAGATCTCCTCTAGGTTTAGATCTCCCACTTGATGAATTATTTTTGTTTCTGTTCTGGGACCATCCTCGTATAGACAAGGCATCACCATTCTGGCTCTCCATATTTTTTCGTCTCATCTCCTCCATCAGCAAGGACGAGACTATTTCATCAAACTGCCAGGTAGTTGTATTGCTACCTATTGCAATAACCAGACTATCCCATGAATCTGGTAGAGAAAACAACAAGCTGATGCACTTATCTTCATCTGAAATTTTAATATCAACAGATAATAACTGACTTACCACAATATTAAATGCGTTTAGATGCTCTGTCACCAAATCTCCATCTTTCATCCTCAGGTTATACAACTTTTTATATAGGAACATTTTACTCACTAGATACTTATATTGGTATAAAGTCCCTAAATTGTCCCACAAAGCCTTCGTCATAGCTTCCCTTGATACATTTAAAAATACTAAATCTGAGACACACAATTGTATTGTGTTCTTTGCCTTCCGATCTAACTTCTTCCATTCTTCACCGGACACTCTTGTTGGTTTTGGTACCTAGATCTACTGATCTTTATCTACCAAAAGATCCTCCATATTGAGTTTCCACAACTCAAAACTCTAACCATTAAATTTCTCGATCTCCATCTTTCCACTACTCACCATATTCTTTCAACACCACAATCGATCTCGCAAATCTCCCGCTTAACACGGTTTACCATAGGCTTGAGTGAAACCCCTCCTTGAAGCCAAAACAACTCTAAGACCAAATGTAGGTTTGAAACCTATACGTAAATTACCTGCATATGATTCTAAAACATAGAAAAGAAACAACGCGAGAGCATAACACATAAAACACATATACACACAAATTTTCCCCTGGATCCGAAAACCAGTACTACCAGCTTGATCATTCATTATATTCCTTTCAATGTTACAAAACATATTTATACATGCCAAAGCATCCAATACCATGGACCGAAAACTATCACATCCAAAACCATGGAACGAAAACCATCGCGTCCAAAACCATGTGGGAAAAACATGCACAAAAGCATAGGTAGGTCCACCCAACCTAATATAGGGTCCAAAAACCAAAATTTTTTGGGGCGCTGCACTACTCTGGATCCCATAGAGGGGGTTACCTGCACCCCTCAAACCCCCTGTGACCCCCCCGC
This sequence comes from Pinus taeda, assembly GCA_000404065.3. NCBI lineage: Eukaryota > Viridiplantae > Streptophyta > Pinopsida > Pinales > Pinaceae > Pinus > Pinus taeda. Next base: position 69,008 of record APFE030889223.1, on the reverse strand, counting down.
TACGCAATTATCACAATGAAGGGGGAGCTATGCACCCCCCTCTAACCTCCGAGTTAACTATGTGGGCTAGTAGTGGAAAGAATATAATACAACCCAACAAACATATCCTAGATAAAGTGGTACCTGATATCAATATGCTTGGAGCGGTTGTGGAACACAAGATTCTCTAAAAGGTGAATCACACTCTAGTTATAGATAATTGTGGTATCTAGTACATGCTGAAATAGCTCATGGAAGAGCTTCCTTAACCAAAAAAATTGACAACAGACCATACTAGCTACAATATATTCTTCCTTCATAGTGCTTAGAGCAACCAATTTCTGCTTCCTACTCATGCAAAATATTTAAGAAGATACCAATGAGAAACAACATCCTGATGTGCTCTTTGTATCCACCATACTAGCATCCAAGTCAGCATAAGAATATCCATGAAGCCTCAAATTCTCGATAGTGTATCTCTGCCCATAGTTGATTGTACCATAGAGACATCTCATGAGATTCTTAGAAAAAATCTAATGTATGTGATGTGGCTCAACAATAAATTGACTCAAAGTATTTATAACGAAGAATATGTCTGGTTAGAGTTTACCAAGAAGATTAGCCCCCCCACAAGTTTTCTATATTCAGAAGGGTTCGCCAATTCAAGCCCAACAACACTTCCACATAGCTTCTTGAAGTTGAGTTCCATTAGAGTATACACAAACTAGCATTTCACCATGCCACATCTCTTTAGCAACTTCATAATGTATTTTACTTGAGAACGGAAAATCTCGCCTGGGTCCTAGGTCCTTCATCTCAAACTCAGAAGTTAACTCTCTCTTGCATTAATAAACGAGAGTGTTTGCACCTGTCAGAAAGAGATCATTGTCATAAAGGAAAAAATTAAGATGCATGTCCTTTTTAACATTAATGTATAGGTTTGGATTAGCATAGATCCTTGTAAATCCCAGCTTCATAAGATAAATGCCAATCCTTTCATACCAAGCCCTATGGGCTTGCCTGAACCCATACAGGGATTTCTTCAGCTGAAAACTATGTGTCCTTATATATTGTACTTCAAACCCCTCTCGTTGTTCCAAGAAGACTTCCTTCTTAAGTGAGCCATGCAAAAATGCAGTCTTCACGTCCATTTGATGTAGGCTCCATCCTTGATTGGAAGTGAGAGAAATAATAGATTGGATAATGGCATATTGTTATAGACATTTTTGGGCACTTCAACCCCAATCATAAATGTCCATAAACTGAAGGATCCTAAGTCCCTAAAAGTGTTGCTTCACTGCCTAAAGGAACAAGGTCAGCTGATTACATCATCTCCCAGAAGTTCTCCACTAAAAACTACTCATAAATGGTCAAAACGGGACCATACTGAAAACCCAGTGCAGAGGGTGCGATGCATATCACCTTCCCAGTGTACAAGGTGTGATGCATACTGAATGGCTCCTCTGTAGGATGCGATGGTTGGGAATGGACAAATGGCAGGGACAAAATGTGAGGTGGAAGATCATGGAATCTTCCAGAAGCTTCCCCTCTAACACTTGCCTCTCTGTTTTCGACCAGGGATGAGTAAGAGATCATGATTCTCCAAGTGGAAGCAGGAACTATCAGAGAGAGGACACTAATCAAGACCCCAGAAGATGACTCACCTCCCTATAATCATCTATAGATGGATCCCTCATCACAGAGATCCAGGGGCTGGAATTTTATATCTTATAGAGAAGTGCTGTTGGTTTTATGCTGTACATTCATAGTGTTGGGTGATCTAAGCTTTGCTTGAGGTGAAGAATGACTTTATAGCTAGAGGATGATGTTGGGTCAGAACATATGGTTGTAATCCTCTTGCTACTTTTCATCTTAATAAAGCTATTCAAGTTTTCCTCCATATTCTTGTGTACTTATTTATATATGCATTTGTATGGTTAACACACATCTGGTCCTGTGTTATTTATGAATATAGATCTTTTTTCTTCGATAGTAGTATGTTGTTGTGATTCTACAGGTGCTATTTGAAGCTGAGCAGATGAAGAAGAAGCAACAAAGCTCTATCAGGAAGGAGAGGAAATCAACCGCAAGACTAAGGTTGGTCTCCTTAGTTCCCCTCTTGTCTATTTTCATAAAGGAAAACGAAAGTAGACTTTACTTGTTTGTTTCTAGGATAGTTACCAGTCTTAGTGGGAATAACAGCATCTGAGTGGACACTATTCCCGGTAACAGGAGCTTCCCGTGGAGTTATAAAAGACTATACTAATGCGCCATGCTCAAGCCAAATATAAGGTGATGACTCTGTAATTGTTTTGGACACTGCCTGTAAATTCCTTTTGAGGCATATCTTGGAAAATATTGAGCCTTTTTGTAATATGAAAGTTGCGTTGGAAATTTGAGGAAGAGACCTTTCAGCTAACAGTAGCCATTGAAGCCTACGACCAGATTCCAGAATGGTGAATTTTGATGTAAAGAGACTTTATGAGCATTTTCAATACATCAGACGCCCATTGGAAGCAGACCCGGAGATGTTGTCCAAGAGGGATGAACTTCGTCATCAAATTTGTTGTGTTTGCTTCCTATTTTTGTTGTTCATGGTTGATTTCAGATTTCAAGTTTTAAAGTTTAAGGCACATGAAAATCCATTTTCCTTGTTAATTCACTTAAAAAGCAACCTTAGTTAATAATTGAAGAAATTGAGAAAATAGTCAATTCTGTTGTTTTTGGATCATATTTTGGTATCAGAGCGAGGTTGATCACATATAAATCCATGTTGCAACGTGGAGAAGGGAAACTTGAGAATATAAATCCAGAGATTGGAAAGAGGAAAGTCTCTCAAAAGTTGAAGATGGGAGAGCCAAATGAAGGAGAAGCTCCTAAAACAAAGGTCGTTGGCGAGGAGAAATATCAACAAATGTTCCTTAATATTCAAAGGATGATTGCATAACTTTATGAAGACAAGAAGGCTAGAGATGCAGCTTCATCTTCTAAAGGCACAAAAGAGAAAAAGCGCAAGGAAAAAGTTGATGGTAATGAACCTCCTTCTCCTCCATATTCATCTTCTTCTTCTTTATTCTCTTATCATTCAAGTTCAGACTTAGACTCACAAAAGAAACCAAATAAATCTCCTATTTTGAAGCTTGATATTAAGTTTGAGTTCCCAATCAACGTGGAGAAGGGAAACTTGAGAAGATAAATCCAGAGATTGGAAAGAGGAAAGTCTCTCAAAAGTTGAAGATGGGAGAGCCAAATGAAGGAGAAGCTCCTAAAACAAAGGTTGTTGGTGAGGAGCAATATCAGAAAATGTTCCTTAATATTCAAAGGATGATTGCATAACTTTATGAAGACAAGAAGGCTAGAGATGCAGCTTCATATTCTAAAGGCACAAAAGAGAAAAAGTGCAAGGAAAAAGTTGATGGTAATGAACCTCCTTCTCCTCCATCTTCATCTTCTTCTTCTTTATTCTCTTATCATTCAAGTTCAGACTTAGACTCACAAAAGAAACCAAATAAATCTCCTGTTTTGAAGCTTGATATTAAGTTTGAGTTCCCAATATATGATGGTGAATTGAATCCTGAAACGTTAGATAACTAGATAAAGAAACTTGAGGTGTATTGTAGAATTCAAAATGTTGTTGATGAGTCTACAAAAATTCAGTTAGTTGCACTTAGAATAGGAGGAACAACTTTTATTTGGTGGGAAACTAAAACTCAATCAGATTTGGAGCAAAAAGGTAAAATTATCTCTTCCTAGTCTAAGTTTCTTAAACCTCTTAGAAATAAATTCTATCCTTTAGGATATATGCAATAGGTTGTAATGGATTGGCAGCGTTTAAGGCAAGGTAACGGACAGAGTGTGCAAGAGTTTACACAGGAATTTAGGAAAAAGGCATTAGCACTTAACATTCCATTAAACACACGGAAACTTTGTTAAATTATGTTGGAATTTTGCATTCTTATTTGTTGCATACTTTGCTTATGTTTAATCCAACTGACTTTGATGAAGTGTGTGTACAAGTCATTCATATTGAATCAGGTAGCAGACCTTTTTAGTCAAACTTTTCAAAGAAATCATTCAAGCATTCAGAAAACAAATATTCCAAAGAAGGAAAGGCAAAGAGTAAGTTGAAAGGGAAGAAATCAGCAAGGGAAAATAAGGAAGGAGAAAGGCCTACTTGTACTCATTGTCAGAGGGTTGGACATGAAGACTCCAAATGTTGGAAGCTTCATCCTGAACTTAAACCAAAGAAGTTCCTTAAGAAGAAGGGTGAAATGAAAGCTAATGTTGCAGTCCAACAAGATTTTGGATCTGACTTCGGTGATGAAAAGAAGATTATCGCTATGGGTCTAACAGGTATTCCTTATGAAACTAGCTCTAGTTCTACTTGTTCTACATATTCTTCAAAAGCTAATAATAAGGTTGAAGAAAAGAAGAGAGTTGAATTGTTTCAGATAAGGATCATATCCAAGCACACTAAGATAGACACATTATTCGATAATGGATCACAAGCAAATCTAATTTCTGAGGAACTAGTAAGGAAATTGGGATTTGAAACTAAAAATCATCCAAAACCATACCCTTTAGGATGGTTGAAAGAAAATACTCAGATGCAAGTCACAAAACTGTGTCGATTAAGGTTTGCAATTACAGCGAATTTTGTTAATGAAGTTGAGCTAGATGTGATTCCTTTGCATATATGTGGAGTTGTGTTGGGTAGTATGTATCTTTATGATCAAGATGCCATATTTCATAGAAAGGATAATAAGTATCATCTCTTTAAATATGGAATTGAATACATTGTCAGGGCACACAAAATTAAGACTAACTTGGATTTAATCAATGTCAGTCAAATGAAAAGGCTAAAAAATTCAAGTAAAAAGTATATTCTCATGATTGTTAAAGAACAACCTAAAGACAAGTATGATTATTTTCAAGGGTGGGATTCTCGGTTTAAGGACAAATTGATTGAAATAGTATATTCTTATAAATAATCGTTTAAAGAGCCAAAAGATTTACCTCCAAAACGAGAAATACAACATGAGATTCAACTACAATCTGACGCCCCTCTCCCAAACATTGGCATGTATCATATGTCAGTCATAGAGAATGAAGAGATTAAGAAACAAATTAGGGAATTAGTTGATAAAGGTTTTATTCGACCTAGTTCTTCTCCATGTGGATCACCGATCATATTAGTCCCAAAGAAAGATGAAACCTGGAGAATGTGCATTGATTTTAGAGCCTTAAATAAAATCACCATTAAGAACATGTATCCTCTTCCTAGAATCGATGGTTTGCCTGATCAATTAAAGAATGTTGTTTACTTTTAAAAACTAGATTTAAGAAGTGGTTATCATCATATTCGTATTCCAGAGAATGACATATGAAAAACTGCATTTAAGACTAGACAGGAGCTTTAAGAAAGGTTGGTTATGTTGTTTGGGTTATGCAATGCTTCAGCAACTTGTATGAGAGTGATGAATGATGTTTTTCGTCCTTTTATTGGTAATTTTGTCATAGTCTATCTCGATGTTATTCTTATTTTCAGTTCAAGTCGGGAAGAACACGTAAAGCATATTAAACAAGTTTTTGATGTGTTGCAAAAAGAGAAATTGTATCTTAAACTCTCTAAATATGAATTTGAAAAACTTCCTTACTATATCTTGGTTACATAGTTGGAGGAGGTCAACTAAAAATAGATCTAACTCAAATTGATGTAATTATTAAGTGTCCAAGACCTCAACATTTGACAAAAGTTAGAAGTTTCTTTGGTGCAGTTCAGTACTAGAGGAAGTTTATTTCTCATTCTCTTTTATTGCATCACCACTTCTTGCTTTAATAAGTTCTAAAGTGAGGAGGAAAACAACAAAAAGCATTTAATCCTTTAAAGCAGAAAATTGTTACAACTCCGATCTTGACAGGTTGTGCATACCACAATGAAAAAGAGTTCATGTCATTAGGGAAGCACATTCTTCTCGTGTTTCAGGGCATTTTGGTGTAGGTAAGACAGTGGCACAACTAAAAAGGTTTTGTTATTGGCCTCGAGTGAATGAAATTGTTATTAAATACATCAAAGGTTGTGTCATGTGTTCAACCAGCAAACCAAAAAACAGAAATTTAGGTTTGTATATGCCATTTCCAGTTCCTTCTTGACCATGGGAGAGTATATCTATGAATTTTGTAGGAGGGCTTCCAATGTATAGAAAAGGGCATGATTATTTATATGTTGTGGTTGATACATTTAGAAAAATGTGTATTCTTGTTCCATGTAAAAGAAAGTTAAGGTTGAACAGACTGCACAGATTTTCTTTCAAAATGTATGGGTTCATTTTGGGTTTCCTACTTCTATAATTTCAAATCGGGACTTTTGTTTTCTGGGGGAGTTTTGGTCCACTTTGTGGACACTCATGGACACTAAGTTGAAAAAGAGCACACCTTTTCATCCATAAACCGATGGGAAAATAGAGGTGGTGAACAGAACGATGGTACATCTTCTCAGAGTTTATTGTAGCAAACATCCTAAGTTGTGGGATGAATCCTTACATTATGTCCAACATGCTTACAATCGAGCCTTGCACTCTTCTACTAGCATATCTCCTTTTGAAACATGTTATGTATACCTACCAAAATCACCAATGGACTTTATGTTTGGTGAAGAATCTGAGGATGGACATGGAGATGTCGATAAAGCAATCAAATTCATTCAAAGAATCCAAAAGATTCAAGAAGCAGTGCACGATCAATTTGAGAAAAGTCAGGCCAAATACAAAATGCATCATGACAAGCATCGGATGGATCATCACTTCTAGGTTGGTGATAAAGTATGGATATACATCAGCAAATAAAGGATGAAAGGTGAAGGTAAAAAGTTGAAATCCATAAGGCATGGTCCTTTTAAAATTATTGAAAAGATTGGGCACAATGCATTCCAATTAAATTTTCCTCCATACATGCACATATATTCAGTTGTAAATGTTGATAAATGAAGTTGTATGAACCTCCAATTATCATGGATCAAGAGGAAAATGCTCAAATTCCAATACTAGATGATTTTGCACCTAAATGTATGACTGCGTTATAGGAAGATGCCATCTTGGATAGGAAGTTCCACACTTCCATGCGGGGAGATGTAGAGTATCTTCGATTGGGACTCAAAGGTGTATCCAAGCAAAGCAAGGTGGATGGAGGTCAGAGGGTTGAGGGAACAGTACCCTCACCTCTGTTGTGTGTGGAGCATGATTATTCAGAGGTCTTTGTTTCAGCCGAATGTATACCCCAGGAAGTTTGTACACCCCTCCACGCAGAGGGGTGCGGGGGGGACTTGTCCCCCCTCACCTGATCCTCCCCGAATGGGGGGTCCCGGGGCTCGGGGGCAGCGCCCCCGAAGCTAAAAACAGATGTAAATTTGCCTTGTAAAAGTATAGTAATTTCTAGTCAATCTGAGCCGTTCATTAGGCGGATGATCTGACGGTAGAACTTATGTTTAGTTTAGGGTTTTTTGCCCTAGAAGGCAACCCCCCCTCTCTTTGTATGAGGGTATTGTATTTGAGGCGGCGATATAGATGTGTACTTGGTGTGTGTAAGCGAGAAACAGAGAGGTGAGACTGTGAGAGAAAACAGAGGATATTACAGCGGCTTTGCTGTAGGTTGTGTCTCTTCATTTTGCTGGATAATAGAAAGGAAGGACTGGCTGTTCGAGGTGGACGTAGCCCAAACTGGGTGAACCACGTTATCTGTGTCTCTCTTGTTTTGTGCGTTTTCTGTGTTTATATTTCTGCATTATTTTATGTGTTCCATTGCTCCGTAATATATAATTTTCTAACAACTGGTATCAGAGCCGAAGGTCTATTTGGCTGATAAACTCGCAGGAAAGAAGGGTTCCTAGTTAGTGGGAGCAATGGCGGAAGATGGTAAATTTAGGGTCGAGAAATTTAATGGCCAAAACTTCTCGCTGTGGAAGATGCAGATGGAAGATTATCTGTATCAGAAAGATCTATACCTACCATTGGGCGGAAAAACAAAGAAGCCGACGGATATGGACGATGAAAAATGGAACCTTCTCGATAGAAAGGCACTCAGAACAATACGGCTGTGCCATGCAGCGTCGGTCGCCTTCAACATTTCGAAGGAAACAACGACAGAGGGTTTGATTAAGGCGTTGGAGAAACTATATGAAAAACCCTCGGCCTCAAATAGGGTATTTCTTATGAAACGGTTATTTAATATGAAGATGTCGGAAGGTGGATCTGTTGCAGATCATTTAAATGATTTTAATACTGTTACAAGCCAGTTATGTTCTGTAGGGGTAAACTTTGATGATGAAGTTAGAGCTCTGTTATTCTTGTGCTCATTACCAGAAAGTTGGAATGGTTTGGTAATGGCCATTAGTAACTCCGTTTCTGGATCTAGTACTTTAAAGTTTGATGATGTCGTCGGTGCTATCCTTAGCGAGGAAATGCGACGGAAAAGCTCCGGTGAGACATCGGGAAATGCTTTGAGTGCAGAGTCTAGAGGAAGAAAAATGGAAAGAGGAAAGAGCTCAGGATATCGCAGTAAATCAAGGAAAGGCAGATCAAAGTCCAGATCGGGGATAGTTTGCTGGAAATGTGGAAAGAAAGGACACCTAAAGAAAGACTGTAGATCTCGGAAGGGAAAAGAAGGAGATTCACAGCAAGAAAACAATCATGAAGCAAATGTTACAGGTGAGGTGTTACAAGATGCTTTGATTCTTTCTTTCGAAAATATTACTGATTCCTGGGTGGTAGATTCAGGGGCCTCATTCCATGCCACACATGATAAGAAATACTTTCATGACTATGTTCAAGGAGATTTTGGACAAGTTCGTTTGGGTGATGATAAACCCTGTAAAATTGTTGGAATGGGTAAGGTTCTTGTAAAAAAGCAGAATGGAAACCAATGGCTACTAAAGGAGGTAAGGCATGTTCCAGATCTAAAGAAAAATCTGATTTCAACAGGGCAGTTAGGCGGTGAAGGTTGTGTGACAACTTTCACAGATAAAGCTTGGAAGGTCACCAAAGGAGCCCTGGTAATAGCAAAAGGCGAAAAAGTTGGTACATTGTATTTATGCAATGGTATTTCTAACTCTATTAATGCTTTAACTTCCAAAGGAGCAAATGCAACATTATGGCATCATAGGCTTGGACACATGAGTGAAAAAAGGGATGAAGATTCTTCACTCAAGGAATTTGTTGCCGGGTTTGAAGAATGTTGATTTGGACTTCTTTGAGAATTGCATTTATGGAAAACAGAAGAGAGTCAGATTTCTCAGAGTTGGGAAAGAAAAGAAGAATGAAAAATTAGAGCTTGTGCATACAGATGTATGGGGGCCTGCTCAGGTATCATCTCTTGGTGGCTCTCGTTATTATGTTAATTTTATTGATGATGCAACTAGAAAAACTTGGATTTATTGTATTAAGAATAAATCTAATGTATTTGATATTTTCATGAAATGGATAAGATTTGGTTCAGTTTGAGATAGGAAAGAAATTGAAGTGTCTTAGATCAGACAATGGAGGTGAATATTGGAGCAAAGAGTTTTATAGGTATTGTTCAGAGCATGGAATTCGCAGAGAGAAGACAGTTCCAAGAACACCACAAGAAAATGGTTGTCAGAAAGGATGAATAGAACAATCATGGAGCGTGCAAGGTGCATGAGATTGCATGCAGGATTGCCTTTATAGTTTTGGGCATATGCTATAGATACTGCTGTTTATCTAATAAACAGAGGGCCTTCAAGTTCCTTGGATGGTGGTGTTCCAGATGAAGCATGGATAGGTAAAAAGGTAAATTACTCTTTTTTAAAATCCTTTTGGTTGTGAGGCCTTTGTCCATATTGATAAAGAAAATAGAACAAAGCTTGAGGCAAATTCAAGGAAATGCACCTTTATTGGATATGGTGTTAATGATTTTAGTTATCGCTTATATGATTACGAAAATCACAAACTCATTAGGAGCAGAGATGTAATATTCAATGAAAAGGTCTTGTATAAAAATCAGTTGGAGGAAAAGAAATAGGAAAAAGAAAACAAGGAATACGCAGTCCTTGATGAAATCACTGAAAAAGTAAAGGTGCCTGAAAACAATAATAATCAACAACCACAACAACAGAACCACCACAACAACAACATGCACCCCAAACACCTGAAAGTGGTGTTAGAAGATCTACTAGGATAAGTAGACCACCTGAACGATACTCTCCTTCATTATATTATTTATTGTTGATTGATTCTGGTGAACTTGAATGTTATGAAGAAGCAATGCAGGTTGAACGCAGGAAGAAGTGCAAGGTAGCCATGTAGAAAGAGATGGAATCCTTAATGCATAAACAGACTTGGGACTTAGTCAGGTTGCCCGCAGGAAAAACTACATTGAAGAATAAATGGGCTTACGGGTTGAAGGAAGAAGATGGAGGAAAACAGAGGTACAAAGCTAGACTTGTGGTGAAGGGGTTTGCACAGAAGAAAGGTATTGATTTTGATGAAATATTTTCTCCTGTTTTTAAAATGACTTCAATCAGAACTATTTTAAATCTAGTAGCAGCTGAAGATTTTCATTTTGATCAGTTAGATGTAAAGACAACCTTTCTCCATGGGGATTTGGAGGAAGAGATATATATGCAACAGCCACAAGGATATGAGGTGAA
>APFE030889223.1:16071-55428 GCA_000404065.3 Pinus taeda | reverse complement strand
AGGAAATAAATGTGCTCAAAAGAAAATTGGAAAATTCATTTGCAATGAAGGATTTGGGAGCTGCAAAACAAATCCTTGGTATGAGAATCACTAGAGATGGGAAAAATCACAAATTAACATTGTCTCAGAACGAGTACATACAAAAGGTGTTGAAAATATTTAATATGCACAATGCAAAACTAGTTAGTACACCTTTTGCTAGCCATTTCAAATTTAGTAAGGAAATGTGCCCAAAGACCTAAGAAGACATGTATTATATGTCTAAAGTTCCATATGCATCAGCAGTTGGAAGCTTAATGTATGTAATGGTCTGCAAAAGGCCTGATATTGCACATGCAGTGGAAGTTGTAAGCAAGTACATGAACAATCCAGGAAAGGAACATTGGATGGTAGTGAAATGGATTCTCAGATATTTGAAAGGTACCACAAATCAGGCATTATGCTTTGCTGGTTCAAACATTTCTCTATAGGGATATGTTGATGAAGATATGGTAGGTGACAGAGATAACAGGAGGAGCACTACAAGATATGTATTTACTGTTGGTGGAACAACTGTTAGTTGGGTTTCAAAAATCCAAAGTGTTGTTGCATTTTCAACAACAAAAGTAGAGTATGTTGCTACTATAGAGGCTAGTAAATAAATGATTTGGTTACAAAGGTTTAAGGGTGAATTGGGTAAGGAGCATGATATGGGCATGTTATACAGTGATAGCCAAAGTGCATTCATCTTGCAAAGAACTCAACATTTCTTTCCAGAACTAAACACATACAGCTCAAGTACCATTTCATACGATCAATGTTGGAAGATGGAGAGTTGAAGCTGGAAAAGATACACACTAGCCAAAATCCTACAGATATGCTAACAAAAGTTGTAATCAGGGAGAAATTGAGAATATGCTCAGTGTCAATTGGTCTTCAAGGATGACGATGAAGATGAGAAATAGCCAGGTCCAAAGATGAGTCATTGTCCAGCAAATGAAGCAGTGGTGGAGTTGCGATAATCATTCTCCAAGTGGGAGATTGTTGTGTGTGGAGCATGATTGTTTAGAGGTCTTTGTTTCAGCCGGATGTATACCCCAAGAAGTTTGTATACCCCTCCACGTGGGAGGGACTTGTCCCCCCCATAGGGGTCCGGGAGGGCCGATCCCCCCCGGCTGGGGAGTCCGGAGACCAACGGTCCCCTGGCGGGGGCTCGGGGGTAGCGCCCCCAAAGCTAAAAACAGATGTAAAATTGCCTTGTAAAAGTATAGTAATTTCTAGTCAATCTGGGTCGTTCATTAGGCGAATGATCTGACGGTAGAACTTATGTTTAGTTTAGGGTTTTTTACCCTAGAAGGCAACCCCTCTCTTTGTATGAGGGCATTGTATTGAGTCTTTGTAATATATGTGTATTCTCCGAGCAAGAAGCAGAGAGGTGAGACTGTGAGAGAAAAAAGAGGATATTATAGCGGATTTGTTGTAGGTTGTGTCTCTTCATTTTGCTAGATAATAGAAAGGAAGGACTGGTTGTTCGTGGTAGACGTAGCCCAAACTAGGTGAACCATGTATATCTGTGTCTCTCTTCTTTTATGCATTTTCTGTGTTTATATTTCTGCAATATTTTATGTGTTCCATTGCTCCGTAATATATAATTTTATAACAGAGACAAGAGGGATAATTAGAAATCCCCCCCATGCTATGAATGAGGTGGTGGCACATTTTGTCCACTTGATGGGGGAATTGAGGAACTTATAGACGTATTAATCGAAACTGTCAGTTGCATCAGGATTGTAGGTTGGAATGAAAATAACAGTTGTGTTGGAATGGTTTGTTGAATCAAAACTAAAGTAATGACAAATTTCTCAGGGATATGAGAGGTCACATTAGGAATAAACAAACCAGAAGTAGACATAGAATTCGATGACCAAATTGGATTTTGGTATAAGGATGAAGCACTAGGAGTTCCTAAAACTAGTTGAGCCAAGGTTGTATAACCATGTGGAAGCATAGGCCCATTGTTTTCAGGAGGTGGTTGAAATGGAAGTCTTACTACGTAAGGAAAACCTTACGATGGAAATTAGTATTTAAAATCATCATCAACACTAGGAGTGTGTGTAGCAGAGACTTTCAGAGGACCTCAAGGAGAGGTTCGAAACTTGCCTTCTAATGCCATAGGTGGAAATAATTAGCAGTGGGGAATTCGTTATGGTTGTGGATATAAGTCCAGAGGAACATCAGGTTGATCGTATGGACTATAAGGTTGTTGAGGAGATATCACCAATGGATCAAAAAGTGGATTCAAAGGGAATAAATAAACCTCTGTGGACTCTTATGGGTTTCTAGATCAGACTCCTGAGACGACGATGAGTCTTGAGGTGGGGGATGAGAAGCAATGGGTTGGATACTTGGGATTATTCTAAGTTCAAATCCTAAAGCTTCAAGTGCCTATGAAAGTTTAGAATGAACTCCTTGTGATGACCATCAGTATCAGATAATGAAGGGAAATGGTGAGGTCAATGCAATGCTTCAACCATGCTGACTTTCTCTCAAAATTAAAATGAGAAGAGGTGATTTTGTTGAGGGCTTTAAAATTAAAATTTAGAAGGAATTACTCAATATGAGGTAAAGAAGAAACTTCATGGGTTTTACATATTATCGTTCGCAATTAATTTTATAACTTGAAACAAAAAATAATTGAAAAGGGTTATACTAGGCAAGAGGGTTTACCAAGTATGCGTGAATTGCTATGTACACCTTATCTAAAACAAAGGACTTGATGTATGGCGTCTAATCTCCATGAATGGTGTTTTCGGTGTATCACGTTTACAAGGTGGCAGACTTAGTTACCTATGACTAAAATATAGAAACCTAGTGGGGTATCCCAATATAGACTTGATGGTACGATGAGCACAAGTCCGTGTTAGCATTGTCTAATGCATAACCATTCGGTGAGAGAATTCTGATACACTTTCCATACTAAAGCTCCTCCTATATACCAGAAAGTACTAGAGAACCTTCGATATACTTCCGTACTGGAATGGGATTTCACCCCCAAGATACAATGCAGTCAGTTAATGACAGCTTCAATGTTTAAAGACATTGCAACACATCTCTAGCATAGACCTCTAGATATTTGTGTTAGGTTACAAACTCTCCTTAGGTTAATTGAGGTAAAGTTTAAGTTTATCTTGAATTAGGTTTCAGTTCTATGGCTCAACGATGTTGTCTGAATTCCTATGATGCATCGTTCCACTCAAAAAATGAAATCTTTTCATTTGATGAAAGTGAAACTAAAGAGGGAAGAGAGATGACCAAACAATTCATCAATCAAGCAAAATGCATCAAAACATATCTCCCTATCTTTTCAAATACAAAATGTAAAAAATGAAACCTACTCTTTCACTTTCACTAACAAATGTAATGCCAAAATGCAATCTTACGAGAAACAAAATCACTTTCTTTCAGTAAGATGCACTAATACTTTTTTTCTTTTTCTTTCACTTGGATTCAAAATGCGAACTAATGCACAAGCAAAGAAAAAATGTACTTCAAAACAAATAAAATGAACATTTCATTCACTTTGGTTTTGAATAAAACAAAAATCGTTTCAAAAATACTTTAATGAAGATATTCTTTCACTTTTCTTTTTAAACAATGAAATCAAAACAAGCATATACTTTCAATTTCAAAAAAGAAAACAATTGCAATCTATGTTTGACAATGGAGAAAAAGTACTTTTCAAAGTAAAAATATGATTTAATACTAATGAAAACAACTTCGCAAATATGAACCAAAAGAAACTTGAAAATGGTGTCTTGATTGCATTAAGACTCCTAAATCGAGACAATCTATCATAGAAATACAACCCAAGTGATGCGTGAAGGGTAACCTAGACCTAGAAACCCTGGAAGACAATCTAACTTCAGTCACACACCAACACAAGAAAAGAGACAATTTCAACCATTAAAGGATAGTAATCAAAGCAAACAAAATAAGATCACATTGGAAAAACACTCACAAAGGTTGAGACACACTGAAAATGAGAAGAAACCCTAAATTTTTTCTAACCTCTAGGATCAACGTGCATGTGAAAGGAAAAGTAGCATGACTATTAATCCAAAATCATCACTGATAGCACTTCTGTAAACATAGAAAATGCACTAGGCGATGAAAATAAGGAAAAAACAAAAAGTTTCAAAAATCGGACCAAACTAAACACTTGCAAGCAAAAACCAGTGACTGTATAAACCTATAGTGATGCACACAAGATGAGAAATCGATGGTTGGTCAAACTAATCAAAGGATCAAATCGAAGAAAGTGATGGAAAGGTTATAAATTCCTTAGTGAAATCACCATTTTGTTGGTGAGATAAATCCTCTCTCTAGACATAGACGATCCCTCTATCCTAGTGAGTGGGTCTAGCAATAAACGAGACAATCTACAAGACACTTTCCAAGATTATAATCGAAATAAGAGAAGAGGAAGGAGACCTACCTCACTCTGATGTTATAATGCACTCCTTTGTTGAATATCTTGATCATTTTCTCCTCAAACTTAGTGCTTGCTTCTCATAGCATTTGAATACCTACACAAGAGGCCATAGACATGACAAAGCATAAAAGTGCAACAAGCATAATCGAATGTAGTCCACTTAATAGGTCAAGGAGCATTAAGATAAATGAAGCATTGGCATAAGAATTTACATAAAGTGAACCAAAAGTTGTATATATTAATAAACAAAAGAGGAAGCATACAACCTAGGCCTTGATGTTAGTATCCCTCCTTGAATGAATGTCCAAGTCCAAGCTCAAGCTCTCTAGACACTCCTCCATGCCAAAATGAATATCATGTAGGCACTAGCTCAACATAAGGATGCAAATAATCAGAGAGCAACTATTTGGGAATGGAGGAGGATGAATTTATAGGGAGTGAGAGGGAATTAGGATCTCAAAAAAGATAAGGGAAGGTCCTCATCGCAAGGAGGAAGCTCATAGGGATGAGATAAAAGGGTAATATTGGGAGAATTAGACCACATGCACAATGAATGTCATCCAACTCACCATTATGGAAGCCCCTAGATCACGGAGCTTCTCCTCCATTTTGGGAAAACTTTCCTTTTAAGGTTCAACGCAAGTATCTAGGAAAAATTTGTCTTGGTAGCATGAGGCTTATATGGTGAAACCTGCCACCATCGCGAGAGTTTAGTGCCACAATGGCACTGACCCAGAAATTAGGGCTTTGAGCTCATTTTTTTCACGAAAGGGTCAACACAACTTTTCATTAGTTCTTCAAGGAGGATATCAACTGCATACCAAGATGGGTACACTGCATAGTTGTTAAGGTTTTGGCATTCCGAGGTATGACAGAGGGAAATGCAGGAAGTGTGACAAAATAAAATGTAACAGATCATGATACCATGAGGTACACATCAAGGTAGAGGACATTTACAAGATAACTTGATGGACTAGGTATGTGAATTATGAGTTTGTTGTAGTTCCATTTCTGTTACTAATGCTCCAATTACTTTTATGTGCTTCATGAATAGTGTGTTGTGTCCTTCTATGGACAAGTTTGTTTATTGTATTCATTTATGACATCTTGATATATTATGAAAATGAGGGAGATCATGCCAAGAACTTAGCAGTAGTTTTGAGATTACTAATAGAGCATCAATTGTATGTTAAACTTAGAAAATGTAGTTTCTTTCAAATAGAGGTACATTACTTGGGACATGTTGTTTCCAAGGAAGGTATAACAGTGGACCCAGAGAAGGTAAGAGTTATCATGGAATGGGAAGATGCTAGAAATGTGGATGACGAGAGAAAATTTATGGGGCTAACAGGTTATTATAGGAGGATAATTAGGAACTTCTCTCGCATTTCATATCCTATTACGTCACTACAGAGGCAAGGTAGGAAATTTGAATGGATAAAGGAAAGTGCAGTAAGTTTTGAGCAATTGAAGCAGTTGTTGATAAATCCTCTACTATTAAAGATTGCATATTTGAGCAAAGAGTTTGTGGTGTGTACAAATGGTTGCAAGAGAGGAATTGGTGGATTGTTGATGTAGGAATGACACGTAGTGTGCTATGAGTCAAGAAAATTAAATAAGCATGAAAAATATTATCCAACACATGATCTTTAGTTGTCAACGATCATCCATGCAATGAAGATGTAGAGAAACTATCTTCTTGGTAGGAGGTTTGTATTGATGAGCAATCATAGTGGGTTGAGATACTTGTTTGACCAATTGAATCTAAATTCCATACAAGATAGATGGATGGCCATGATTAGTGAGTTTGACTTTGATATCAAGTACATCAAGGGTAAGGAGAATAAGGTTGCATATTCTCTTAGTAGAAGAGTATAAGTGAATCACATATCAGCTATGAGTTCTTATGGGATAGACTTATAGGATCAGGTCTTATAGGAAGGACAACAAGATGGAAATTACATGGATCTTATGCACATGTTGTGGTAGGGCATAGGTGGTCAGAGGTAGGGACATGATATATGTGACATATAATAGTGAGATGAAGAAGACTATGTTATAGCAGTTTCATGCAACATTGTATATAGGTCACCCAGGATACTAGAAGACATTAACAATAGTGAAAAATTTTATCATTGGTTGAATCTAAGGAACGACGTGACAAAGTTTATGGCTAAATATTTGGTCTGTTAGCATGTGAAATCAAAATGTAAGCATCCAGGTGGACTACTGTAGCTAATTATGATTCGAGAGTGGAAGTAGGAGGTTATTTCCATGTATGTTATTATAGGTTTACCAAGGGAATCTAGACAACATGATTGCATCATGGTTGTGGTGGAAAAGTTAACTAAGGTAGCCCACTTCATTCCAATGAAGTCTACTTATTTAACTAGTGATGTGGCCTATGTATTCACCAGAGATGTAGCGAGGTTGCATGGTGTTTCAAGCAAGATTGTGTCAGACAGGGATGTAAGTTCACTTCCATGTTTTGGAAGGATTTGTTTGTAGGTTTGGGGATAGAGTTGTCCTTCAATGCAACTTATCATCTGCAGACAGATGAATAGACAGAGAGGGTCAACATTCTGTTAGAGGAGATGTTGAGGATGTATTTGATGCATCAACAAAGGATATGGGAGGAGTACCTTACACTGGTTTAGTTTTTTATAACAATGGGTATCATTAGTCACTGAGGATGAGTCTGTTTGAGGCGCTATATGGGTGGAGTTTTAATACTCCCATTAGCTGGAGTGATATAGTGAATAGGGTATTAATAGGACTAGATATGTTGGCAGAGGTGGAACATGAAATGCAAGTTATCAAGAAGAATATAAAGGCAACACAAGATACATAGAAAATTTATGTAGAGTGAAATATGTTATTTAAGGAGTTTCAAGTCGGGGAATAAGTGTATTTGCATCAATCCCAAAAACATCTCCTTGAGGATTGGATCATGTGCTAAGGTGGTGCCTGCATTTTGTGGACCTTTCAATAATCTTGAAAGGATTGGACCATTAACCTATCCACTTGTGCTATCTCTGACAGTTAAAGTCCATTATTGTTTCCATGTGTCATTGCTTAAGAAGTATGTTAAAGATGTTGATCATGTGATTGACTGGTCTTTGTTGCAGGTGGATCGAGAAGGATAATTCCAACTGGTACCTAAGTGTATATTGTAGAAAAAGATGCTCATGCTCCAGAACTAAGAAATTGAGAAAGTTAAAGTGAAACGGAATCAATTTGGCACCGATGAAGCTACATGGCATGTGGTGTATCAGATGTGAGCTATGTATCCTTATCTATTCACTAGTTGAGTGATTTGTTTTGGTATATGTTTTGGTGTGTTATTTTGATATATGTTTATATGTATTTGGATTTAAATATCACAATGAGTTGTGTTATAAATATCCAATAAGAAGTATGGGTGTCATATAATTATGGTTGTCATGTTAGTTTTAGTTTTGGCGGGTTGATCATTGTAAATAATCTAATGAGCTAAATTATAAAGCTTCATGGGCAGTGCATTTAGTTCTTAGTAGTCTTGTTGGTTAAGGGGGGGGGGGGGTTTCTAATATCCCTAGTCAAAAATTTAATGTAATAAAGTTAATAATGAAAAATAATAACCAAGTTCATGGGACACATATTCCAAGTTGAGTGTTGGGAAAAACATCCTAGTGTGGGTGTTCATTGGCTTTATTATGGCTAAGGAAATTGGAAAATATAATTACAAAGGATTTGGAAAGGCATGAGGCATTAACTGGCATTTTATTTATGAAAATAATCAAAATTAGGAGAAAAGGAAGGTGAAATGTCGCAAGTTCCATGTGAGGAGAAAAAGGAAGGAAAATAATGGGAAATAAGGGAAAAGATTGACCTCATTAGTAAAAAGGCTTCTAAGGATCAGTTGGTACCTTTTTTTCGGTTCAGTTTTGGAGATATCTCTTTCTACTATCTCTTTCTCGTAATCTTGGACACTTAGAGCATATTTGGAGCACTCTAGCATTGGATAAAGGAAAGAAAATGAAGGAAAAAGAAGGAAAAAGAAAGAAAACATCAATCAAGGAAGAGAAAGTTGAAGCAACTGCAGTGGGATTAATTGTAGGTATTGATTTTCATGTGTGACTTCCTTGCTAGATTTGGCATGCATGGTACATTCATGTGTGTTTTCGTAATCTCGCTGCCATTGGAATGGGTTTATCAGGTGTGACAATGTTCTTCTTCCTTACCTTGCCATTTCTAGACAGCCATGGTGTGGTGGGTTATCTTGTATTTGGTTGAGATAGATTGTAAGATGGATTCAAAGCTGAGTGGGGTGGTCTCAAGACTATTCGCAAGGCCTAGGAATCCCAAGATGGGATACACGGTAAAATATAGATGTGAATGCCTAGGAATCCCTTAACGAGTGAATGGCAAGATACACGGTAAAGCTCGATAGTGAATACCCTTTATTGGGCCTAGGAATCCCTTGACCCATAATGGCAAGATACATGGTAAAGCAAAGAGCATGGTGACCTGATAGTCCTAGAAATCCCTTGACTAGTAATGGCCAGATACATGATAAAGCCAAGAGGTAGATACAAAAAAATACCTCAGGGTGTAGGTGGACTATTCCAGTGGCATGCATTCTTGTTTAGAGCCTAGTGATTTGGTGGGGATTGAGGTAAATCCTAGTTCTATTGATGAGTGTTTATTTGGTTTGGCCTTGGGAAGCCCTGACTGGTTTTGTTGAGAGTCCCACATTCATGCTTGGAATATGGAATGGGGGTGATTTCTAAAATAAACATTTGGTTCACCCAATTTGTGGTTGGGTGGTTCATGGAAGTCCCATACCTAGTTGGATTTTACATTCATTTATAAGTTCTCTTTCTCCTTGGTATTTCATATGTAAATGTAATGGCTTATATGTAGATTGTATGGTTGTTATATCCTTATTATTTCTATTGGTTATATGCTGGTTATGAGTATGTTTTATGACATAATTGATATATTGATCTCATCATGTTTTGATTAGTAATTGATAGCACAATCAATACATCACCTAATAGATGACAATGCAACTATTGTGATATGGAAACAATGCTTCTTTACAAATCTCAAATAAGTATCAGACCCTTATGTTCAAATCTATTGTTAACACCTATAGGTTACATATTTGTGGCTTGTTTGACGAAATGCTTTTCATAGCTAGTATGGATCAGATCAAGTAGCTTTCTTGATGATTGCATTATCATCCTTATTCCATTGTTATTTATCATTTTTGAAAATTTCATGAGGTTCTGGGCAGTGGCTTGAGTCCTGTCCCTGAAAAAGTGACATAAAATTTGGGGTCACTAGCTCATAACTAGATTAAAAGGGTCCATGGTCCCTAGCATACCATTTTCTGGGAGTGACTCGAAGGTCTCATTCACATGCATAACTTGTCATGGGAGCAGTTCAAGGTCTCGATCAAAGAAATGCAAAGTTGCCTCAGGGGTTGGTCACCTCGAAGGGTTGGTTGGCTCCTGAATGTTTTGTAGCATGTGTGGAAGGTTAGGTTGGTTGGGCTTTGTCACATCCACTTCCTTAACTATACACAAGGAGTTGAATCACATCATAGTAGCCTCTCATCACATGTTTACCCCAACAAACCCATTAAATTACGTAAATGTGGGAGGAGGGTGTTACATTTAGTTTTCTTACATGTTAGTTAATGTGTCAAAATATTCATAAAAATATTTACCATGAGTGATCATTATGTGCTTTTCTACTATATAATGAGCTAGAGTTAAGTTTTGTAGTTCTTTGTTATTTAATTCCTATAATCATCTATGACGCAACCATTAAAACTTTGGTTTTAATAATGTAAGTAATTATTTGTTTATAATTTATTTTTCAATGAAAATTAACTTGCTCTCATTTTCTAAATAAGAAATATGAATCTTTAGCATTTGCAAGAAATAAAGGAAATCGTCCTTAAAATACTCCCTTAAAATATATCTTCTTGTTGCTTGGTTGGTTATCTGCAATTTAATTTTTTTAGAAAAATGAAATATCATTGAATTTCCATCAAACATTCACTATTTCTATATTCTTTCTTTTTAACATGTTCTTGACTTGTAGTACTAGCTTATGGTCTAAGAAAGCATGACTTAAGGGCATCTAATTCATCAAAATCACGTACGAATCATTTCCAACATGTGACACACTAAACATTAACATGGCTAGATTTTTTTTTTGTCTTGTAAAACCTCCACTCCTTTAGACCATCTGAAGGTAAGGGAGTGCTACACTTTTGACCCAATCTCTGAGGTATGTTATGGACATGGGGTTACAACAACCTATTTTCCTATAACTTTTGAAATCCTAAAACTACTTCTATTATTTCATTCATCTCATCGAGAGATTTCCACCATTATAAAATTTTCCTCAGATGTGTCATGAGTAAAAATTTATGCCCCTAAAAAATTTACTCCATTAAAGAAGATATGTCATTAAGAGGAATCTACGTGGCACCCATGTGTCCATGCATGGACCACATAATGCAACACCACCTTCATGTGGGGTTCCACATGGCACACGTCATATCATATCGACACATACTTTTAACATTTAGTTTCCATATTATCATGGTTCCTGGTACTACATTCCCCTAGGCACAATATTCTAACATTAACCTTGGGTATGACATTCCCTAGTATCATTTCAATTCACCAATATTGTTTCCCTTAGATGCCAAGTTCCCTGTTACCAGTTCCCCAGATACTGCATTTTCTTGGGATAGTAGGTTTTAGGACATTGATTAAGTTCCTTTTCTTTCCTTGATTATATTTTAACTAACATAATCATGTATTAATAAAAGGATAATTAATTAATGTGTGCATTCCATTCACTAAATTTTATGTAGAAAACACAATATTTCAAAACTCTTGTGATCTCATTAATTCAATGAAACATTTAATAAACTATTTTTGATTTCCTTATATAGCTTGCCTCCACGGTTATGTATTTATTATCAATGAATTGGTTTCAATGTTCCTTGGCTAAAATGATTGTATCATCATTTTTCATAGATAACTTGGTTTGAAAACTTTCTATGTCCACTTGCAATCCACTTAAACTTCTTCAGAAATCTATGATTATCAATTAACTAGGAATAAACAGACAAGTTCTTAAAACTATACAAGAAAGGTTGTTGTCCATCTATCATACATTGCTAATACTCCTAACAAGTTGATCTATGATATTCAAAATCCCTTGTTTCCAACTAAGAGAGCATAAACAAAAACATTATCATATCGATCTTGAGCATAATTTTGAACAACACAATCAAGGAACTCAGAATAAATAATAGACACATAAGATCTCATACTAATAATAAGCATATCGTTGAACATCATTGTTCATTATTCATATATACAATGTAATATACTTCTCTATGTATCTTAAATTGGTTGGAAAATGAAGGAGGGACTAACACTCTCCACTCAACCACAACTACATGGAAAATTCCTTGTAGTTGACCACTCTCAAGTCAATTCCAATATATGAGGAATGCCTACTTGGGAAATTCACACCAAATAATTGATTTAACAATCAGAATATTGATCTCACATTCCAGGTGGTTTATCAACTTCCCTCTATTATCAATCTTGAAAGCGGTTTACCATTTATACCTATAGCATGCACTAAGGTGTTTTATTAGTTGTTTCCAAGAAGTAAGCACCACAAGGACCCATTCTTTCCTACAAGTTTATTCCTATGGGGTTGCCCAAGGTTCAAATGGGGTATTGTTCAATATTAGGTGTTGGAACCTATAATCCAAGTTGTTTATTAGTCCTCTTTTTAGAGAAATCATCACAGGGGTCTAATTTCCAACTTCCAAGTGGATTATTTGTTGGGAGCTTGATAATACTAAGAAGGGGGGTGAATAAGTATTGTGCAATATGGATCACTAATTTTTAGTTTTTAACTTTTTGTGTACTCAAAAATATATACGTGATTGTCACAACTAAACAAATTATATTTTTGCAACTTATATCTATAAAATTTGGTTCTATTATACAATTATTTGTAGTTACATACATGGTCCCGCATTAACTACTCATCTTTTAGGCCTGAGCAACTACCATTGCGAGAAATCTACTTGTCCAAGGGATTTCCTATGTGGGGGAATCATTAAAGTATTACATGAACTTTTTAGTTGGGCATGCTCTAGTCTAGTGTTCAAGGATCCTTATGGCTTAGAAGTGACTATCTGGCATGCTCCAATACACTACTTATAGAGTCTTATAGACAAGGTATTGGTTATGACTTTCTCCATCAAGGTAAAACAAGTGTCAGTGGGCTACAATGTCCCCATAATAGTAATATTCTTGAGCTCCATGCTCCATCACTTCACTTATGTCACAACATTTAATTTCCATGAGATATAGTAAAAAAAATTGATTTGGAAATTTGAATTTCCCAACTTTTCTTCATTTAGAAGCTTGATCTCATAAGTATGATACTTTTAGCCACATTGTTGGGACCACTTATAGGAGGTGATGTTCTATCATGGTGGCTTATATAACATACCCCATTCCAACACTCTACTTGTAACCTAATATTTCCATTAGCCAAACAATTGTCATTGTTTCTACATACACTCTCTATTGCAACGATTTCACACCCTAAAGTGATATCAAAATTATTGTACACATAACAATCCCATCAATACATCTAATTTCAAATATATTGAATGAAACTATCATTGAATAATATGTCTACACCAAATTCATTTTAAACATTTCATAATGTAATCAAACATTTATTTAGTAGCCTAAAGTTTCAAAACTAAGAGTTTCATATATTTGATTTTACAAGTGATTAATTTCCACTTTCGTTTTTCATGCATTGCAAAAGTTAGTGAAATATTTTTGTGGTGAAGGTTTCCTACCTTAACCATGCCCCATCTTGGGAATCCATGCAAATCATTCATTGATATTGAAAAAAACATATCAATTTTAGCTGAAAGGAATTCTTACCCAATTCCTTTCCTTTGCTTTTTCTCATTTTCTATGTTAGTTACTTAGCCACCATTACAAGAACTTTTAGTTGAGGCCTTTCGAAGGAGTCCATCTCGCATGTAGTGCACTTACTATTGTAATTTTTAGTAGTCCCTAAAATTATCTCAACTTCAGATATTAGTCACCCTTTTTCAATTCAGATATTTCATAAAGAGATTTTCATTTTGTATCTAATTCAAGCATGTCTTCATCCATGCTCCAAAACCTATGCATATTCAATTTTAAAAAAAATGTATCATACATGCACACATTCCATGTTATTCATATGTTGTTATTTTTACTGTCAACTTTTAGTTGCTATTGTTTCCATTCGTTCACACAACAAATGTTATAAGCATAAGCATAAGCATGTTAATATTGGTAGTTAACAAAAACAAAATAATTCTTACACACTTTCTAGATGGGAATTACTTCTGACATGGGATCCATTAAGTAAATTCACTATATTACTCAAAAACATAACAAGAATTATACCATTCATACAGTCAACGCGTTTTAAAAAATAAATTAATTATCCTCCTACTATGATTGTTCACAAAAAATTACCTTTAAAATCAAATGTCATCATTATGCCATTTTCTTAGTTTTCCCATCATTCACATATAAATAAAATATTATGTGTGTGTGTGTGTGTATTGTTAAAAAATGTAGCAAGAAATTCTGAATTTGATTTTACGTTAATTAAATTAGGAAAATTTGAAATTCCACATAAACAAAAAACTTTGATGAGTTAACTGAGGTGACATGGTTGTTGTCACTCAATTAGCTTATTTAACTCAATTTAGGGGAATGAAGTTCAGTTGTATGTAGTGAGTCCTAAATTTTAAGAGCCTACATGGAGTTAATTTCAGTTTTATTTAGTTAAACTAGTTATAACTATTAGCAGAACTAGTTGTTGGTCAATTAAGTAGTAGGACATCAATTTAACTCAGAGATATTCTAGTTGAATGATCAATTAGCTAATAATTAGCTCATGCATGCAAAGAACTTGAGTTTCCAAATTGTTGTGGAGTTTCCAAGGTAGTTAACCAACATTTATAAACTAGTTGAGTGTACAGGTGTTGCATGTTGTTCGGTGGACCATCCTTGGGAATTATGCAATAACTTAGAGGAATTCCCTAAATAATAGGGGCTGAATTACTCAGGAATTGCACAAGGAAATAGGGGCATGGTGGGATGAATTGGTTAAGTACTAGAAAGATCAGTTATTCAACAAGAGATAATAGAATTTCTTTTGTAGGCTGAGCTCTTGCATTGAGATGACAATTGTAATAGGTTCTCTTACTTGATTAATGAATACAAGGATGAAGGGGTTTTTAGCAGTTGATTTTGCCTAGAAAAAAATATTGTGCATGTGTGTTATTTATTATTATATATTTATGATTTATATTATAGATTATGAATTGAATTCCACATAGCAATAGAGTAGGTTTGAGTCTTGTAATTTCGTAAATTTCATGTGCAGTTTAAAATCTACACCATAATTTCTACATATATATGTATATAGCTATCAAGAATAATTTAAATTAATGGAACCTCCTTCTTATTTCATTTTCACAACCATCACATTGTTTTCCATTTTTCTCCTGTGGACCTAGCTAGTCTCATTTGGCTAATATGTTGTCCTCATATGCCCTCTAATGCAATTCATCACTTGCACCAAAATTAATCAAGGTCTTGAACTCTAGTTTGATTTTATTAAGCTCCTCTACATGATATTATTTCCTTTCATTTCCCACACTAAGAAATCTAAACCAATACCAAAATATAAAAGAAATTAAGAGAAAAAATTAAAAACAAAGTAAAACAAAAACAACACCCCATGATAGATAACATAAAGCATGACCATGCTAAAAGTAAACAAAATGGAAACATGCAACCAACAACACATGAGGAATTGAAAAAATTCTAGATTCACAACACATTGGATAACATTATATATTTAATTCAACACGAGTGCTTAGTACATTTAAAACAAATTAGTTCTAGTCTTCCTTGGCAATTTAACATCCCAAAAATATTTCTAAATAGTTTGAGAGGACTTTTTAGTATTTTAGAGTGATTGTGGGGATGCTCCCTCAGCTCAAAGAGTTACTTCCTTTAGTATTAATGGTTGCTAATTCATGTGTCTGAGGTTTACATGGACTACTCTTGTTTTGTTTTTTGTTAGGGAACTCATGTATTATGTGTTTTTTACCATATCCCCAGCATGCCAATGGTTTTCTCTTATTCCAAATTTTATGAGGTTTCTCTTTGATGTTGTTATTATGGAATTTTTCTATATCTCCAAAGGTTGACGCATGTTATAACAAACCTTTCATGTAGCACATGTTTCATAGCAACATTATGTTCAAAAATTTTTGATCTTCTCTTTTTCTAACGAGTCTTTCATTCTCTACTTTGCAACTCTTCAAATCATTTCTCAAGCTCTTAAGGGTATCTATTTCATTAGGGTATATTTCCTCTTCTTGTTCATGACAATTTTGGCCCATCTTGTGTCATACAATATTGCTATCCATTCCTCCAATTCTTGATGAACTTGTATCTTCTTATGTGTTATCACACATATATATTTGTTAATTACATCAAGCATAAAAATATTAACTTGTTACCTTGTCATTCCAATACTAAGCATGTTGATTTGAGGTATGTTGACGTGATGTTGTTAACACATCTTAAAACCATGTTCATTATATAAATGAAAGACTTGTGACCACTCTATCAAGGATAGAAACCCCATTAGCTATTAATCCAAGGAAAATTAATGAATGAAATATTTATATATTATATTAAATTTTCACGTAAGCCTCTTTAGGTCTAGCATTGAACCTAAGCTTTAATAATACCACTATGTATTAGAGATTATATCTTTCTCTTTCAAGGCCCATCTAATCCAAGTGTTGAAACTAGACTCTGATACCACTTTGTAAAACTCCCTCCCATTATCTTAAGCTAAATAATGTATCAATTATTAAATTAACCCAACCTCCAAGGTATATTATGAATACGATGTCACAAAAATCCTCATTTCTCCAACTACTTAAAATCTCAAATTTGATACTATCATTTCATTCATCTCGTCAAGATATTTCCGGTGATATAAATTTTATCTAAATTTCACTCTTGGATTAAGAGTTATTCCCTTCTAAATTTTATCTGATCATACTAGCCCATGTTGGAATTGGGTTACCACATAGCACCTATGCGATACCCATGTGGCATCTAGGTTTGACCCACATTGCACTGTAATTTCAAAAAAATGGGGTCCACTTCTTTCAAGGTACTTATGTGGCCTCCATATGGCTACTTCCACATCATATTTGGAGGAGGGCCCACAAGGTCCTTCTATTTTGTATTAGCAAGGTTTTTTCCATTATAAACATTTGGGAATTAATTCTTGATTCATGTGGGATTGATAGGCCATGCCACATTATACCAATCATCCCCTTGTTTCCTTCCCATTTCATTTTGTAATGGAAGAATGTTCATGGAAATGAGAGATGGCCTAATGATATGGTTCCACACTAGAACTGTAGAAAGGGATAGCTACACCTGATTAATTGCATGTCTTCATAATGGTATCTAATGAAAATTGCCTCAGTCGTGAGTGGTGAGTGATATTAAGATTACATGTGGCCCCTACCACATCTATCTATCACGGGTTTTTCTATGTCCTCCCTTATGGAATTTTGTGGGGCTCCTCCATTATTTACATTTCTAATGAGGATTTGATCCCAAGTGAGTACAAATGGTCACATCATGCTTCTCTATTGTCATAGTTCCCTCAACATATAAATTACAATATGAGGTGGTGGGAGATGAGTAGTGGTGCCCATGTTATACTGCTTAGATGTATTATTTCCCGTAGTGCATAAGTTTTAAGGATGGACATTGAGTAGTGACCTATGGCAATATTTAGCATGAGAACCATGGTTAGGTCAACCTCACCCTTTCACTCCTTACAAATACATGCTTTTCATTGATGGTTGGTGACTAATATAAACCCATCTACATCGAGCCTCTCTATTGCACAACACGAATTATGTACCAATCCTTGGTTCTAATGACCTAATTCCCACATGTCATAGTTATAATGTGGTTAGTTTCCATTGATAATATCTCAATGTTAATCCTTCTTGAACAAAAATAAGTTTATCTCTAGATCTACCAGTCCCGGTGATCGATGAATGAATCCACAAAATAATGGTTCACTTTAAAAACAAGGGAAACCTTCTCCATGCCTAATTTTCTATGGATTCAATCCCAAGGCCCTAAAGTCCCCATCACTTATCAACTCCCTGATAGAGGAAAAATACAAAGGGTTGGATAGTTGCAAGAGGACATTTACAGTCTCACTGCATCCTCAATATATCATACCATCTCATTCCTTCATTTCTTTTCAACAAGACAAAGTAATATAGAGATAAGAGAATGAGTTATCACAATAGTGTTGGGCTAGTCCTTGTCAAAATAACCTGATAATTCATTCAATTCATAGTAGGCTAAATATCCCGAAAATCATGAATCTAATAGTAATACATAAGATACAACCATTCTTTTCAACATTTATGGTTCTCATCCATAATAACTAACTAAAGATACATACGTACATATTTTCTCAATGGTTCATGAATTAGTCATTCACCAAATCAATATTTTATTCTTTCCATTCATATCATACTAAACAAAGGACATATTCATGATAAGGGAATTCATAATTGATCTGAATTTGAAAAATTGAATATTCATTAAAAAGTTGAAAGTGAATTTATGTCTTATGGGAAATGGATCAATCTGCAAAAGCACATAAATTTTAGTATTTAAAACTTAGTTTGTAGAAAATAAACAGACACAAATGAACCATACATAGTAACATAGAACAAAAATTGATAATGGAGTTCACTCCTCTTGGGCTACGTGTCCAAGTGCAACTTCCAATGTTGGGCCCCTTCAATTATGTTTTCCAATATGTAATTACATAATTTTACATTGCTCAAAATGACAAACTAGTGTTGCCAATGGCTTCAGAAGGCCTAGAAGCCCTATCTTGGCTCTTTCTGGGCTCAAAAAGGCCAAAAACGCATCAAGTTATGCTCTCCAAAGTTTTTCTGCTAATAGTTCTCCAATTCTACAAAACTAGCTAACTCTGCTACATTTTCTGCCTTTTTGCCAACCATTGAGTGACAAATTCTCTTAGCGCTAGTGAGATTCATGCCAAAATTAGTGTAATTTGTTGAATCATTAGTTAGGCCAACAAGCCCACTCTCTGGAACTTTGGCCCTACCATTGATTTTGTTGGCCCATGTGACCAAGGGCTGGGCTAACCATCTTCCCCTGCCACTCCACCTTTTCCACCAGAGGTTTCGGTCACATGCAGTCATGGATCTGGGGACCGGGGCTAACTGCCCACCCCTGCCACTATAACCCCTCATCAAAATCCACTGAGGTTATATGAACTTGATGGGACCAAGGCAAGGGCCAAGTGCCCTAGCCCATCCATCGAGCTCATGTGTTGGTGACATGTGCACCATATAACATAGTGTTAGGGCTGACAGCCCCACCCTATCTATCAAAACCTTAACCTTTACACATGACCGATGGACAGTATCATGACGAATGTATAGGGGCTGGTTCCCTAGCGCACTCCTCAATTTTATGATTACTTTATGGAATTCTAATGACCAGGGTCCAGGGATAATGCCCGACCTCTCTCCCCCAACGCGCTCTTGACATGAAATTAACTATAGGTCGAGACCTTCATAAAATAATGAACACGTCAATGGTGCAGTGGTGGAGGCCAGACTTAGACTGTAGTAGGCCATGGGTTCGATCCCCGCTGAGGCCTACGGGTCACCAAACAAAATTTTATCCAACATCGAAGTTCCATGTGGTGGACTCTGGTTGGGCCATGTGGCAGCCTCTAATTGGACGTCCCATATGAATTCAACCAATCAATTGCGCCAAATTGTACCAATGATGAGGTGACACTTGTTGAGCCCACAGTAGACCTTTATCCTGTCATACACCCAGTCAACATGCTAACATCAGTAGTATCGACTGCCTATTCAGTAGTCCAGTCAGCAAACCTCCAATTTTTTTAGTTGTTGAGCCAAACGATCAAAACATCATAAATTGAGAATACAATATCAATTTTCAGTAGTTCAAGTGACATTAGATTCAAAATAACGAGCACTACGATATGGTAGTGGTTTGGGCATTTTTTAGCACTTTCATCTTTTAGCAATTTTCTGATTGCGTAGATCATTCCTCCCGATTGGAAGTTTTTGGACCACAAAAGGGTTATTTTTAGTCAACAAATAGGTGAGGGTACAACTCCCCAACCCTTCCAATCTCAATTCATTTGGCCTTACTTGGATTAGTTCCCTTGAGCCACACCCGAAGATACTCCACATTGCCTCTATGTGAATTCCTTGTTTTCTTGTCAAGAAGAGTATCTTGCTGCAATTCTTCAAGATATTCAAGAAATATTCTATTGTTGGAGTTTGCACATTATCTCCTTGATCTTCAATTAATGTAGGCTCATATAATCTTATGTTCTCTTCACCTTGAACCTTTTATTTGTTTATTCTAAGCCTTACTTCATCTCCAAATTGGAAGTTGTGGTAAACATGATACTTGCCATGTCTAGCCTTGTACTTGGCTTGTCTCTTCACCAAATTTTCTTGTACCATCTGATTCACCAATGGAATCTATAATAGCTTCTTAATATCTGATGCAAAAGTTGATGTTTTATTGATTTTACCTTTCAATGCATTGAAGGATTTCTACTACTTCCCCCCCATTGAGAGACATGTTTCACCATTATAAAATCATTCAATGACATTGGCTTTGCCTCGAAAGCATTTTCCCATGTATCACCTTCACCAAGTCTTATTTAATGGTAACCATTTCATAAGTTCAACTTAGTGAAATAAACAACATCCTTCGATTGATTTAACAGAACATCAATGTGAGGAAGAGTATAACGATTCTTTACCATGATTTTGTTCAAAGCTCCAAAATCCATACACTGTGACTACCATCACCATGTATCGTCCTTCTTCAAAGCCAAGACATTAGGAGATCCACAAGGATATGTACTAGGCCTCATGACCCCTTTTTGAAGTAGCTCTTGCATCTACTTCTTAATCTTTACATTCTCTAACACTGACATCTTATACATACAATGTTCAAAAGTGATGCATCCTAATGAAATTGAACTTCATGTTGTATTCCTTGTTTAGGAGGCAACACATCGGACCCCTAAAACACATTATCACATGTGTTAACAACCTCAACTAAATCATGTTTTAGTTTTACATCACATCCTTGGAAATATTCATAGTCCTCAACCCCTTTGTGTTTGATCATTAACAATGAAAAATTACGACTATCATTTACAAGCCTCTTCATTTGTCCAACACTTAAAAGAGATAAATTCATCTTCTTATGATGTGCTCTAACAATATACTTAATTCAATATTTAAACAAATGATATTTTTTTTCATGGTGATAAAATATGGCCTTCTGGTTATATAAGTATGGCCTCCCCAAAAAAATGTCACATATGTCAAGTGGTACAACATCAAGCTCTACCTCATCAATAAATTTTTCAGTGATGGAGAATTTAACTTTTCATTTTCTTGTCACTTTCAATTTTGCATTGTCACATACCCAACCCAAAGGATAAGGTTTAGGACGAGGGAAAGTTTCCAAGTTTAGTTGCTTGACAATGATTTTTGAAATAAGGTTGGGTTGGGATCAACTATCAAACAAAGTATCTTCTTTTTATGTTTTGAGATGACCCTAATATAGAAAATCTCAATCATTTCTTTACCATTTTGAGTTTCAATGGGTTTGATAGAAGAACTAGTACTTGCAATAGAATCCTTAACTTTCAATATCATGGATGTGATTTAGGTCTCATCACTAGAATTAGATCCTATATCATGTTGACTTTTTCAACAGTCTTTTCTTTCTCCTTTTTTGATCTCATTTCTATATGAATTTTCCAACAATGGTCCTCATCATGCGCTTTTTTTGAACATTTTTTACATGTGAACTTTTCTCCCTCTTTCTTGATGGTAGCATTCATTTTATGTTTGCCTTTGAACTTCCTGTTTCCTTTGTCTCTAGACTTAATTGGCTTCTTGCTAATCTCTTGAGGAACATTAATCCCTCTTGCTTCTAAATGTGTAGCCTATACACATACTTCATCTAGCTTGGTAGGCTTAAGTATAAGAATTGTATGCCTCAAGTAACCATGTAAACCACCTATGTATTTAAGGAGAGTGTCTTGTGATGATAAATCTACACCCAAAATTAGAGATATTCTTCTAAACTCTTGTATATGACTTTGAACACGCATACCTTTTGCTTGTCAAATTTTTCCAATCCATTATTGCTTTCTTCATGTAAGTTAATGGATAGAATTGTCTCATTAATGCAGCTATAAGATCATTCCAAGAATAAATTATATTACCACTTTTCTTCAAGTGCTCCTGGGTTTTGGCCTTACACCATATGAGAGTTGCACTTTCCAACTAAAGAGAAGCAAGTTGTATTTTAGTAGAATCATCATAAATTTGTTGAATCCCACAATAGACTTCAAGCCGATGAACCCAATTATCCAATTTCTTAGCATTTACTTCCACATTGTACATAGGCAATTCAAATTTGGCATCAATCTTTAACAAATGTGTTTTAACATGTCTTTTTGGACAAATATGAGGGGTATGTGAAGGGATTCAAGTGGAGGAGGATGAAGGTGAAGATGGAGGTGAAGGAGGAGGAAAAGCTTGAGGTAGAAGTGGAGGCTTACTCCCATATCCCCCATTACCTTTTGATGGATTTGAGCTCTCTCCTTGCAACATTGTATTACTTTCTTCAAACAAAACTTTCACCATTTTAGACATTTCGAAGAGAGCCTTTATGAAAACTCTCTCATCCTCACACATCATCTCATGTCATTCTTCATGTGTCATGACTAGTGAAGTTTGAGGTGTTTGTGAATTCCTTGAACTAACTTCAAGATTTGGTTCTTCAAGCATTCCTTATCCTCTTTCAACTTTAACTTTGTAAGCATTAGAAAACACTTGCAAACACAATAAAACCTTCAAAATAACCATGGCTCTAATACCAAACTGATATGAATTTAAAAATTTGAATTTTTATTAAAAAGCTACAAGTAAATTTATGTCTTAGGGGCAAAGGATCAATTTGAAAAAACACATAAATTTTAGTGTTTAAGACTTAGTTTGCAGAAAATAAAAAGAGACAAACGAAGCATACAAAACAACATATAACAACAGTTGATAACAGAGTTCACCCCTACCGAGCTATATCTCTGGGTCCAACTTCCAATGTTGGACCTCTTCAATTATGTTCTCAAATTTATAATTACATAATTTTAAAATGCTTAGAGTGAAAAATTATTGTTGCCAGTGGCGTCAGAAGGCCCAAAAAACCTTGTCATGGCTCTTGTTGGGCTGAAAAGGGTAAAAAAATCATCAAGGTTTGGCTCTCCAAAGTTGTTTTGCTAATTGTTCTCCAATTATGCAAAACTGGCTAATTGTTCTACATTTTTGGTCTTTTTTCCAACTGCTAAGCAACAAATTCACCTAGTGTCAGCGAGATTTGTGACAAAATTGGTGTAATTTGTTGAATCGTTAATTCGACCAATAACCCTGCTATTTGGAATCTTGGCCCCATCGTTGGTCATGTTGGCCATGTCGTCGGGGTCGGCCTAACCTCCTATGCCTACCACTCCACACCTTCTGTTAGAGGTTTCAATCACATACAGTTATGGATAGGAGGGTTGAGGCTAATTACTCACCCTCAGTGCTATAGCTCCTCATTAAACTCCATCATGGTTATATGCACACGACGGGACTAGGGCTAGGGCCAACTGCCCTATCCCACCTACCGAGCTCCTATGTTGGTCACCTGTGCACCATACAATCTAGGGCTAGGGCTTAAAGCCCCGTCCTCTCTGTTAGAACCTTAACCTTTCCACATGGTCTAGTGGATAGTCTTGTGACCAAGGTCCAGGGGCTGGTCTCCAAGCCCATTCCTCGATCTGCTGACGGTTCTATGGAATTCCAATGACTAGAGGCTAGGGATAATGCCTGCCACGTCTCCCATGATGCACTCTTCAAATGACTCTAACTGTAAACTGATACCTTCATATAATAAGAAACACATTGATGGTGTTATGGTGGAGGTCGCACTTAGACTACATTAGGTCACAGGTTTGATCCCCACCGTGGCCTATGGGCCACCAAACAAAATGTTATCCAACCCTCAAGTACCACATGGAAACCCATGTATGGGCCACGTGGCAACCTCCATTTGGACCTCCCATATGACTTCAACCAATCAGCTATGCCCAATTGGACCAATGATGAGGTGACACTTGTCGAGCCCACACCGGTCCTTCATCCTATCGTATGCCTAGTTAGCATGCTGACATTACTAGTATGAATTTCTCAGTCAACAATCAAGCCAAAACACTTGCAATTTTTTTTAGTTTTGATCCAAATGATCAAAACATCATAAATTCAGCATATGATATCATTTTTTAGTGACTCAAGTGGTATTGGGTTCAGAATGATGAGCACTACGATCTGGCACTAGATTCAGGCATTTTTGAGCACTTTTG
Organism: Pinus taeda; assembly: GCA_000404065.3. Lineage (NCBI taxonomy): Eukaryota > Viridiplantae > Streptophyta > Pinopsida > Pinales > Pinaceae > Pinus > Pinus taeda. Next base: position 31,256 of record APFE030889223.1, on the reverse strand, counting down.
TCATCCACTAGATCAATAATGCAAGCATTCATTAAATCACAAGCATATGAGATAAATTATAAAGAATGAGCATAATAGTAAGTCCCAATCCAACTTTCATAACCATTCCTGACCATGTGTTATTCTTAAGTGAAATAAGGAAAATTACAACCCATAGTCTAATATACATGAGTAGTTATACTCATATATGTATGTTTAAATGGCTAACCACTAAAGGAGGATCTTAAAAACTCCACCCAATATTAGGATAGCTACACTACAACCTTTCTTATAGTTTACCATCCCTGATCTAGATCCGAAGTATGAGGGCATTGTTGTTAAGGGAAACCATATTGAAGGTTTGATCACACATTCAAGAGATGGATCCATTGTCCATGTGAGCTATCAATTACCCCTTAGTCGATGGGGTTGAATATGCTAATATTCTCACTGACCACTAGAGCTAAGACACCACCTAATTCAATTTTCAATATAACTCCAACAACTCCTTTCACTTTCTCTCCAAAACTTCTCCCAACTCACCCCTCTTATCCTCCATGATTTCTCTAAATCCCCATAGGCTCTCGTATCTCACTACTAATCTCCTTGTTTTCCCAAATATTCCATGATTCCCTTCCATCATGTTGTAGAATTCAAGAAAATGTGGTCATTTCCCTCATCCAATCACATATTTTAATTTCCTAGGTGGTGTTTTGGTCTATCATGCCACCTCCTTCCACTTTCGGTGAGGGCATCATCTCCACTTCCACTTTTTATTTTAAGGTTTCCATTCCCTTTGTCTTGGTCCATGAGGAGGAATAGGTATGTTTCCATCCTTCACCCCATGATTCCCACTCTAAAACCTTTAATTTCAGTCAGTGTAAGTTAGTAGTTTCTTAGGGAAATGTTAAGGATATTAAATGTTATTAATATGGGTTTATCAAATAGAAATGAAATAGGAACACCACAAACAACCAATGGGAATGCAATAGGTAACCATTTAAGAGCATTAGATCCATGTGTGCTTCCATTTAGTCCAACTAATAATAAATCACATTTAATTTATTATATGTTTACACATAATTTCTTATCCATCCATGGCCTCCATTGATGCCATTACACATTCACAATTTTAACATTAAAAAAGTAGGGATACTATAAGGGATGTTGCAAGCATTCTTACAAAAATAGGGATATTGTAAGGGATGTAACATGCATTCCAGAAACCTGAAAATGTATTCAGCTGTTTATAATTTCTTTCCTTACCAATAATATAATCTTTTTATGGCTATTATCTTTTTTTGGTAACCAATATGACCTGAATAATGTCTTTTGCGAAACTCAACCATTATGAGTTTCTTCAAGTTGGTCACATAGGGTACATATCATACATCTTTAGAAAAAATCACACAATCATTAATTAGCTTCTAATTATTCTTTATTGTTACCTTTGGCTCCTACTATAGTCATTCCTTCACTTACTAGAAATGTTAATAATGTAACATTTCCTCTTTAATATTTTCTTTGGAGTCAATTTCACAAGTTCTTATCACTACTAAGTGAGCTACTTGTAGCATTTTTCTAAATTCAATTTTGACTTGGTTTTCATTGCACTCATATGCATTATTTCAAAATGAAGTTCACTAATGAAATCCAACCATCTTGCTTATCCAATAGTTAATTTAGTTTAATCAAATAAGTAACTCAATCCGTCATGATCTAACATCAACAAAAACCTTCTCCTAAGCAAGTAGTGCCTCCACATCTTTAGTGCATGCATAAATGCTTCTAGCTCCAACTCATGAGTAACGTAGTTCCTCTCAAGCTCCTTTAGTTTCCTTGATTCATAGTAGATTTCATGTCCTTATTGCATTAGGAATTAACCTAGTATTTCCTTGTAGGCATCTATGTAAACCAGTAAATCCTTCTAAGGGACTATTATCCTTAGAGTGGGTGCATGTGTGAGCAAGTGCTTAAGTTTCTCAAATTCTGTTGTATGCTTTGATGTCCACATAAATTGTACTCTGTTATTGTATAAAGTTTTCATTGTATGTCCAATACTTAAAATACCTATTGACAACCCTTAGTATTACAGCGAGAATGTTGAGAATATTGAGGATATCAACTTTAATTATGAACTTGAGATTCATACAAACTTAAGAGGTATCAGAATTATATGTGAAACAAGAAATATATTCTATTTTTGTTTATATGATTCAATTGAAGAGAAGTTAAAATGTATAAAGACATATTTTGCTCTCTAGGCTACAGGAAATGCTTAAAGTGCCATTGAACAATAATGAGACCTAATCTAGCTTTCAGGAAAGGAAAAGACAAAAATAAATCCCTATTCTATCTAGAAAAATGTAAATGAAGGAAGGTAACCCTACCATACTTGAGGAAATGAAAATGAAAAGAAAAAACTATCCTATGTTTTTAACGAAAATAAATAGAATGAAATTACCCTTATGTTTTGTAAGAAATTAAAGGACATGAATGAAACCTATGCTAACTGCAAAAAATCAAAGAAAATAATTTCAAAAATCAAGTCTATTCTATGATGCATGATAAACCAATTTGCAGCTGAATGAAGGAAGTCATACAATAAACCTTAATTACAAAAAAAAACAACTTGCTTTGTTATAACTACTAGGGTAAATTTTCTGAGTATATGAACCTCAAAACTCCATCTAGAGGGTCTAATGACTGTTGTAAGGTGTGAAGGAATTATAAACAAGCTTTGGGTACAAATATAAAAGCTTTTTAAGGAAATCAATGTACTGCTACAAGATTACCCTGTTTTGATATAAGAAACAATCACGAGCCATTTTATGAGGTTTAAATGTAGTTTGAGGGATGGAAAAGGTGGAGGAAGGTTGTATAAGGGTAAATGGATCATTTCCAAGCTCAGGTACCTCTAATTTACTCATTCATGCAATAAATAGAAAGGGTGCAATTTCTTGTAACTCGGCTAGGAAAAAATTAAACTTGTTGGAAACTTGTTTAAATGTGTAATAGTGGGTGAAAAGATGATTTTCTAAGTGAACCACATGAATAAAAATGATACTAACTATACCTATCAAAAAACACTACCTAACTGAAAGAAAAATGCATGGTTGAATGGTAAATGAAAATAACATAAATGACTAATAAATTAGCAATTGTAGTAGATAAAACAACAACATAAAGGATGGGTTGAAATTAAATAAAGAGTGTCAATGCATGAAAGAAACTATTTTGAGTTCATCAGTTCAACATACATCAAAAAACTCATAAATAATATTTCCATTATGAATACAAAGACAATAGCTTTTAGAGATGACATCTGCAAAAAAACATACTAAGCTAAATGTATGGAAATTAAATGTACATGAAGGGGACTTCAGCACCTAGGTTGGGCCCCAATCCAAGGAGAATCAGGTCCCTCAAAGGAAAATCATACTAGGAAAAAAGAGTGTTTTTCATTAATCAACAAATGTGCTCAAACATAATCATGATACAAATGAAACAACACAAAAAATCCTTTCTCTACAACAAACTATATTCTCTTAGAGTTTCAAATCTCGAATGCATTATTAAGGCCTCATATTTATACAAAACAAATCTTAAGGGGCAACCTCCTTGAAGAGACAATTGCTTCCCTCAAAAATCCCTAAAAAGTTGGATCTATTTCCCTAGACACTTCATAGATATAGCGAGGTGATAAATGTTGTTGACCCAACCGAGTTCTTATTATCCTTTAGCTAGGGAAAAAACCTATATTAATATATTCTTTTACGCCTATGTGATATGCATAGAATTTCCTCAATATCATGCACAATAAATGGAGTATGCACACAATATATGACAATCATCCCTTAACCTTCCTAAGAACATAATAAAGTTGAAAAATACATCACTAAGTGTAAAGGGAAAGGTTAAATGGGTCAAAGGATGGTTAGAAGGGACTTAAGTTGTACCTATTTTGGAGGCCCACCATAACCCCTTACTAACACTATTTCTCATACTTTTAGAAACCTATTCATCATGTCACCTTTCATTAATTGTCCTGATGATTTTCCTAACATCCCAAGATGTTTCAAATGTGGCAACCCCTTCTGGATGGAACCCTACATTCTCCTCAATCTCTATCCATTCCTTGATTTCCTCTTTTCGATCATGATTCTCCTGTGGGCCCAACAGTAAAGGAGAATTGAACTTGAGTCCAATATAGTGGTGTCCAAACCTCTAGATGATTCTTTTGTATATAGGTTTTTTAGCCATTGCATTCCTCAACCACTTAGGTGAATGGTATTTTGTTATTATTAAGTAGTGTGACAAGGTATGTAATATTATTTTTAATTCAAGTATGATTTTCTCACCTAGTAATCTGAAAGTATCTTCAAAGTGAATGATTCCATGTTAGGATTTTTTCTATCAGCCTATGATTGGAAATGGTAAAATGCGGGCTGATAGTTTTTCCTTCACCCATAGTGGTTCTTCTACCTCCTTGGCTACTATTCTCTTCATCTCCTCTACCCTGATTTCTTCATGGTTCAACATTGAACCAAGGGAAATTAATTATACATCACCCAATTGAGAATTTGGGTACCAAATATCCATGTCAGGTAGTACTAGACCATGCATGTAAAATTATGCAATTATGGCTCTATCCTCAATGCCACATTAGAGACAAAAATTAATGATTATTCTTTCATCTTGTAGATGAAGGGAACCCTTTTATGCTAGTTTCTTGATCTAAAACTAACATCATCGGTATTTCAGAAAGAGAATAATTTTTTGAATGATTTTGGCATTGTACGGTCTCCATGGAGAGACTAGACATGGGAGAAATTTGGTCTTGTTTCTCTTGCAAAAACTTTTGTATTTTCTTCAACTACACTCTTAGCTTCTTGTTTTACTTTTGTAGGTGATCTCTTATTTTTTCTTCATGGAATATAAGGTTGGTTATTTATTCTCCCATCTTCTTCATATTTTCCTACATAATACGAGCATCTTCAACCCCTTTATACTTTGCAATTTGCATCCATCTATAAGCTCTACATCTTTCTACCTCTAGTTCAAAGGATAGGACTAGTGCAAGGTGGATAGGAAGCACCTTCCCTACATCAGTCCACGAATAATAATATTTTAGGTTTGGTTGTGTATCTAATTCCTATAGCTCTATATTCTATCCCTATGTTTCTAAGATCTTTTCCTGTAGCTATGCATTATGGATTTCTGGCACTGTAGTTTTTTTGTGGGAGAATTATATCTTGAGTGCTCACTATTTTCGCTACGCTTTTGGGTCTTCTCCTTAGATTAGTGTGGAGGTTATCTCAACTTTTTTCTTTTATTCCGTTTTAGGTTCTTCCTCCTTATGGCTAAGTGACTCCTCAAGGTGAATGGAGTGGGAGAAGGTGGTTTTTTGTGTGAGAATTATTGGAAGGTGTACCAAAAATCCTCACTTAAGTCACTAGGTGACTGGTGAAACTAACAATAATTTAATGGCTACTATTGTTCTATATCTGCAATAAAAATGGACGATATGGAGTAAAAGCAAATAAGATCCAAAAAAAATAGTAGAAAGATAATGTATGCAAAATAATAAACCGATTGGAAAGACAATTTTAAATGAATGAATCTTTATTGTTAACATATGGTGAAGGAGATCTACATATTGGTCTATAATTCCTCCTCCGTGGTACAGGCCCTTTGATATCCTTGATGCTTTAGGAATAGAATTCCCTCCCTCAATTGTGTGAAAAACACAAAAAAAGTGAAGAACTAAAATGGGAGCTCAAGAAAATGATGATAATGTTGACGATGATAATGATGATGGTGAAGAATGGATGAAAACCCTCCGTTATATAGCAAAGTATGGAGTTAACCTCGAAAATGGAGAATAATACAATATTATTGACCAAATTGAGCTAACTAATTGGGATAATTTATTATATTTATTAGAGGGAAAAGGAATTTAAAATAGTTAAATTCATTTATTTAGAAATAATTAACAATAAAAATGATTTATTAATTATTTTTCGAGAAAACAAGAAAGTTGTGAAATAAAAAAAAATTGTTAAATAGTGACTAATAATTATTCTAATAATAGAATAAGGAAATTCAAATAAATAATGATTTAATTGTTAAATTTAGGCTTCTTATGATCCATAGAAATATCATGTGATTTACGCCAAAAAATCTTCTCGTTCATAATGATTTATTTAAATATTCATAAGGGATTTAGTCAAATGTGACAACGAATAATGATTAAATAATGATTTCATAATAATTCCGAGAGAAAATTAAATAAATAATGATTTATGTAATTATTCTCATCGAGTTTTTTTATTTAAATCAGAAATTAATTTAATAAAAGCGGTTTACTAAATTATTTTCCACAATGAAAATGATTTTACTATGGTAAAATTAAATCCACATGGTTTATTTTGATCCACCTAGTTAGAAATGGCTAGGTGATCTTTTTTTTGTGGTAACAGTGGTTGTGGTTTTTCTTGCTTTATTGTTTTTCTCTACTTTCTTCTCATGTAAATAGGGGCTTCTTGTGGTTTCCTCACTTTGGACTTCATTAGGGTACATAAGTTTGTTAAGGTATAAACAACTAATTTTTTCTAATTTTTCTTCTACAATGCTCTCATTTTACCCCATTTTCCTCTTCATTTCTAGCATGGATTATGTCTCAATAACATCTTATGGATTTTGAGCTTTTATTTTATCAAATTGAGATGAGTTAGCCCTTCCTTATACTTTTTTGTGTTTAACTCTATTTCCACTTGTGTCTTGGTCTATATTTCTACTTCTTTTTCTATCCTTTATTATGATTGTTCTTTTGATTCCTCTCCTTCAATATCAATTTCTTCTTTTTCTTTTTCTTCAAATTCTTCTTCTACTTATTCCCCCACTAGCTCCAATTGATGTTAAACTCGGGTCTCTAAAAAAGATTCCATGTCCATGTCGATGAAATCAATCTAGGAAATAGGGTTTGGTAGGCCTTCCAAGAAATCTAGGACTATCAATCTCATGAACCCATGGTGTGCTAGATAATGTTATTTCCCCCCTTTCACCCTTATGCTAATTTATTTTATATATTGATGGAGGAAATGAGGAATGTTGCGACACTCTTGGGAAGGTAAATAAACTTGAAATTGAGTTGGTAAATAAATGTAAACTGATAAGAATATACAATGTTGATCCTCCCCTCAGATGAGATATATTTGAGGATATGGTAGGCCACTTCATCCCAAGGGTATGGTAGGATTTCCCTCATCAGTCCATTTTTATCCTCTATGAGTTGCTCATTCTATGGGAAGAAATATTTCTTGGTTGTCATGGCCTTGGGCCTCTCTTATTTGTTCCATTTTACCGCCATGGAGAGTGTGGTGACCCTACTGATAATTTCTTCATTTCGATAAATGACAAGGCATATAACCATAAATGATAAGGCATCTAACCATGGAATATAAGGTTGATTATTTATTCTCCCATCTTATTCATATTTTCCTACATAATACGAGCATCCTCAACCCCTTTAAACTTTGCAATTTTCATCCATCTATAAGTTCTACGTCTCTCTGCCTCTAGTTTAGAGGATAGGACTAGTACAAGGTGGATAGGAAGCACGTTCCCTACATCAATCCAAGAATAATAAGCTTTTAGGTTTGGCTGAGGATCTAGTTCCTATAGCTCTATATTCTACCCCTATGGTTCTACGATCTTTTCCTGTAGCTATGCATTATGCATTTCTGGCACTGTAGTTTTTTGTGGGAGCATTGTGTCTTGAGTGATCACTATTTTGTCTGGGCTTGTATCTCTTCTCCTTAGACTGGTATGGAGGTTACCTCAACTTCTTTCTTTTATTCCTTTTAAGGTTCTTCCTTCTTATGGCTAAGTGACTCCTCAATGGTGAATGGAGTGGGAGAAGGTGGTTGTTAGTGTGAAAAATCTTGGAAGGTGTACCAAAATTCCTCACTGAAGTCACTAGGTGACAAGTGACCCTAACAACAATTTAATGGTTATTGTTATTCTAGATCTGCATTACAAATGGAAGATATCGAGTAAAAGAAAACAAGATCCAAAACAAATAGTAGCATACTAATGTATCTAGAATAATAAACCAATTGGAAATACAATTTTAAATGAATAAATATTTATTGATAACACCCGGTGAAGGAGATCTACATATTGGTCTATAATTCCCCCTTTGTGGGACAGGTCCTTTGATATCTTTGAAGCTTCAGAAATATAATTATCTCTCTCAATTGCGTGAAAAACCCAAACAAAGTGAAGAACTCAAATGGGAGATCAAGAGATTGAGAATAATGTTGACGATGATAATGATCATGGTGAAGAATGGATAAAAAACCCTCCTTTATGTAGAAAATTATGGATTTAATCTCGAAAGTGGAGAATAACAAAGTATTATTGACCAAATTCAGATCTAACTGCTTGGAATAATTTATTATATTTATTGGAGAGGGAAAATGAATTTAAAATGGTTAAATTCATTTATTTAGAAATAATTAATAAATAAAATGATTTATTAATTATTTTGTGAGAAACAAGCAAGGTGTAAAATCAAAATAATTATTAAATATTGATTTAATAATTATTCTAATAACACAAATAAGGAAATTCAAATAAATAATGATTTATTTAAATATTCCTAAGGGATTTAGTCAAATGTGACAAGGAATGATTATTAAAAAATGATTTTATTAATAATTCCTAGAGAAAATTAAATAAATAATGATTTATCTAATTATTCTCATGGGGTTTTTTAATTTAAATAAGAAAATAATTTCATAAAAAGTGGTTTGCTAAATTATTTTTCACAGCGAAACTGATTTTACTATGGTAAAATTAAATGTACATGGTGTATTTCGATCCACCTAGTTACAAATGGCTAGGTGATCATTTTTTGGTGATAATAGATTGCCCCCACACGTATGAGTGTTAAGAGAAAATTGTATGACTGAAATACATTGTAGATTACACTTCCACAAGATACCAAAAGGGGAGTGAGAGAGAGAGAGATAGATCTAAAGCAAGTCAAGGATAGACAAAATAATGGAGGGGGTGAGACCTACAATACTCATAGAAGTATCCTTTTATGTGGTAGTACATGATCTCGAATGAGGCGAGGGAGGCATACCCATACCCGCTGAGTTAACCAAGTACAAAGAATAATGGTGACCCCAACAATGTGGGAATGAGCTACAAAATACATGACACATTATACATGATACATTGGCATCAATTTTCATGCATAATGATCTGGGCATTATCTTGGAGAGAGACTCAGTGAAATAGACCTAGCATCCAGGCCAACATGCCCGCTAGTATTAGTCTTAGCATCCCTTCGATTGGTTCCTTCTATAGGATCTACTTCTTGACCATTGGAAGCACTGGTTGACGGATCTAATTGATATCGTCAATCCCAACTCTGTTCAATGACATGCATAATTATTTTGTAGATTCCTCCTTGATCTCCAATCATGATCGAGATCAGTGGTAGAGAATCATGATCGAGACGTGATTATGAAAAAAATAATATAATGGATACCATATACATAATGCACCTAGATAAAATAGGCTAGGACTGAAAAAAATAGCATCTGAGTACATGAGATATAATTCCCCTCAAACTAACATGGGGAGGGGGGATCATAACTGAAGAAGCCTTGTTAAACATGGAAGGGATCTGAAGATCTGAATGGATCATTTGGATGAGACATGCATGCTATGGGTGTTGTAAGCATGGAAACCAAACCCATCAAATCTATGGAATTTCATTGGGGGCTGCATCAACTTATGTGGTCATCCGAGCATATAGGGGGATACCTGAAGGGCCACTACTTAATGAGGTCTGAAAAATCTCACACACACCCGAGAATCACTGGGACAATCATTGAGATCACCAAACCGTCAAGCATAAAAATCACAATCGTACGATAAGGAACTGATGTCGAGCATGTGAGAAATAACCAAGTCAAAGGGAAATATTGAGTCCCTTTACGTGAGCCAAGGCCCCAAACAAATATGGAAGCTGGAACTAAGGTACATCGGCCTCTAGACTACTCTTTTGGAATAAATGTGCTCAGGTCGATAGAAGAGGACTTGCGAGAGTTACGACAACGAGGAATCCTCAACAAAGGCACGAGGGAATATAAGAGAGTGGCTGATGGACTAACAATAGGGATGATGATGGAAAGGAAGATGATGGATGGAAAAATAGCAACTTCCCCTGTCAGAGCATAATAAGAATGGTTGACCTGGCAGTGACTGACATGAATCTGGAGGGGATGGTCAATGACTCAAACGGTGGTTCGACAAAGACATAGTAGAAGGACTGGAGGAAAAATATAAGTATAATGGAAGAAATTTTGCACGAAAACAAATGAAACACTATACCGGGACTCAATGTGGACTTATAATAGATTATATAAGTAGAAGGGTGACACATCTCAGATGCTCTAAAAAAGGGTGAATCAATGATGGTGCCACATGGGGAGGTTCGATGGGGACCATAAAAACATGAGTAAGATATGGTTATTCATGACAAAAATAGACACGAGAGTCATCCAGTGCAAAGGTAAAGTGGTACCAGAGAACAGGTGTTTCGAATGAAGAGATTCGATTTTAAAGGGAGGAAAAGTGAAATTTCATGGAAAAAATGGTTTCTGGGTGAAGTGTCAAGTTACCAAAAATAACAAGAGACCCATTATAGAACTCGGTGAGATCATTCCAATGGTGTTGATGGTTTTTCAAACATAGCTATGGTTTGGTCGTAATGGGCGATGAAAAGAGCTCAGGTTTTTCCTATAAAAGGGATTTTTTCCTCCAAATCCAATTCATTTGCATAGTGAGCTGTGGAGAACTTGGAGAGGAGTATAAGGCCCTAAATCTTGTGGAGATCATAGCAGATAAACTAACCATCAGAATCAGGATCTGCAACTTTCAGGGAGATGACCTGACTTATCTAAGGATGGCCTTAATGCTTCTTGGAAGAATGGTTCCTGATGAAGAATCAAGGTAATAAAGGAACACATGAATGAACTACTAGAGAAGGTCTAGGATCATCCCTACTCATCAAGTTTGTCGTGGCGACTAGATGGTAAATGTGGTATGACATAGAGTAGAATATTTGAAAATATGGTATCAAGCATCTACGATATGCAATGTGTATATGGCTGACCAAAGAGGCCGGTTGGAAAAGCTATCGAAGGAATGGGAGGATAATCGACCATACCTAGATCTTTAGTGTCTAGGCCAAGACTTATGTTGATTGAGTGAGAATGTGGCTAGGGTGGTCATCATGCCCCCAAGCATATGTGATGGAGGGGACTGATATGGTATGTGAAGGTGGGAATGATTCCCCCCTACCAATGAGTTTGTGGGGCACCATTGTGTTCCAAGTGTTCAAATAAGGGATTCAAGCATCCTGGCTCAACTGCCATGAGATACTCCAAAGGATTATGTGGAGATGGAGGGGCATATTTGCCCCCCATTTTGTATGGATATATGGAGTATGTTATGGGCATACCAGATGTAGTTACAGTAGTGGAATCCAAACAAATTTTGATAATGTTGTTTTCCATTTGTTTCTAGGTCTCTTCTTGTGAGAAGAGTGGATAGATACAATTAGGGAAAGGAAATGGTGGATTACTGATCTCATTCAGTATTGCATATGTGAATCAAATGGACTGAATTTATGGGTTTGCATACATGGTTTCACTATACCAAAGAGTGGTTTTAGATATAATGAACTGATGCTCACTTAGAAAACATGGGGTTTGAACAAAAACAATTTCTAAGGGACTGGGTTGTCAAGTTAAAATGGAGGAATGATTAAGTGGATAATCCTAAGTGATTTGAAGTAAAAGGAGACTCTAGAGGTTCTTCTAGATGGGGAAGAATAATGGTACTAGAATCAACACTAGCAGATGCACTAGGAGGGTTGGGGAGAATTGCTTCTGCTCAACTCACAAAAGTGGATGTCCCCTTACCCAAACATTGGGTAGAAATGTAATGGCTAGAAGGTGTATGTTGTTTGAATTCATGGATTTGAAGTGAGGGGTGGTTAAACCAATCAACCTCACCATGGATGAGCCTTTCGACTCCACAAGATATTAGTCATGGGTATGTTGTGGGAGGAAGTATGCACGATGGTGCATATCATGTATTCATCAGAGTAGAAGATGGGTGGACTAGAAGAAGAAACACTACATGATGAGGAAGAGTTACCTGAAGCATCTTCATGAGAAATTAGGTTCACATATGCATCATCTCAATTGGGAGACATATGATTAGTAGAGGGGACATCTACCGATGTTAAGACTGATGTGTCTACTGAAAGAGGTTCAACAGAATCATGGGAGGAGAAACCTGGGGAGTTCTCATGAAGCGATCCCACGAATGATGATAGGTAGAGGATGGGAGAAGAATTGTTTGTTATCTTGACATCAGGGGGAGGGATCAAAATGGGTGGTTGGGTGACCTCTTGTTCTGGAGTAGGGGTGGGACCAGACTCCGTAGGTAAAGGAGAAGTGGACTCATTACGATCGGCCTCTATTTCGCCAAGTACTTGAATTGTATCATGAAAATCTTCGAGACAAGGAAAGTGATGGGAATAATGTTTGTATTTATCCCACAAAGCACAAAGGTGTTTTATGCATAACGATTGGATTCTCTTAGCCGATTCAGGCAATATTAGTTAGACCTCGTGGATGTTAGGATCATGAAAGGTATCTGCAAAAACCTCTTTAATGTGAGGGAGTTTAGGATAGTTATTGGTGGAATGACTGGCAACATCACACAAAGCGCAAGGAGGAAGAGGATTTAGGTGCTTAGACGCAGCTAGAGTTTCTGGGGGAGCCTTATCTTGAGATCCCTTCTTTCAGGCTTTTCCCCCCTCACCAAATGCTTTCGTAGTAGGAGAATGTTCCTGTTGAGATTGCTATGGAACTTAAGTAAACGCAAGGGTAGGAATGACACATTGGACTAGGGTCAAAGTGGTGTAAGGTTTCAACTAATGAGGTGGAGTGTTTGCATGGGGATTAATGTACCAGACTGACATCCCTATGGTGATATTAGGTAGACTCAATGTAGCAATGAAATTTGTAGAATAAACTATAGGAGGTGGAAACAAAAATGGTATCTGACCAAAAGGGTAATGACTTGGAGGAACAACTCCTGCATTGTTAAGGGCTAGGGGAATGGAACCAATAAAAAAAATATTAGGAGAGACACCAACAAAAGGAGGTGGTCCTTGAGGATTTGTATTGTTAGGCGTGGTTGAGTAAGGAACAACATGTTGGGAAGGTGAAGACTATTGGGAAGGCATAGTGGCCTATTTGTGGCCAACCCACGATGCTTGGAGCAGGAAAACACTTGATGATCTAGGCTTAGAAGGAGTAGGTGGGGGGCCATAGTAAGAATCAAGTAAAGAGGAATCTTTATAGACTCATTGAGAAATAGACGAGACATACTTATTGTCATTCATGGATGAAATGTTGGTCTGAGGTGAAGTCTGGCCTTTTGGATCGTAATATGTCAACTGATTCATAGTGAACATATTTCCATTGTGGGGAAAGTACATCTTATGGTGAACTGCAGATGCGACAAATGACATGGAATAAGCATAAATACGACCCAAAAGGATGTTATAGTCAAAGGGATCATCGATGACTTCGATGTCAACGCAGACATTCTTGCCAGCAACTGTGACTAGGAAGTTGTGGTATAAGCCAAAGGGTTGCATGCAAAGTGATGGTGGATGGGGATAGATCAGGGGATTCAAGTTTTTTCCAAACATTAGCAGCCATCACATAGGTGGATGCACCTTCATCAATGATACACCGCTGGACAGTGGCATTTCGAATGGAGAATGGAATTTGGAAGGCAATGGATGAAGGTAATAGAGGGTTTATCTGACTTGTCAACATGGAAGACAATGATTTAATCATCTTGTGGATCTACATCCCCTTGAGCATATAGTGGATCTTTTCATTGTGATGGGCATTTCTGGAGGACATCCAACATTGACATGGTAGTAGGAGATTGTGCCAAGTCATCTACCATCCTATATGTATGGGTGGATTTGGCAGAAGCAGTGTTTCAATATAACAATCCTTTGGGGATCTTGGGTATGACCTCAACCTTAGGTTGGGGGATCTGTAAGGTACTTTTGGGTGACGATAGAGTCTCGATCTACACTTTGGGTTGGGACTCAATCATAGACTTAATAGGTGGCTTGTCATACTGACGTGATCAAGTCTGGAGTTGACTTGTTTTGTGTTTACATCATGAGAATTTGATAATCGTCATGGCCAGATGGAGGAGTTGGTTGAGTAGCCTAACCTTGTGAATGTTTGGAAACCATATACAATTGGTGAGGAAAAGGGTTAGCAAGCACAACGAGTTGAGATGAAGCAGGAGGAGGAGGGGGAGCTGAAGGTTACGATCCTCGAGAATCCCCTTGAGCTTCCCATTTTTGGTGCATATGAGGTAAGAGGAGACACTCATGATTACAACGAACATATACTCCACCACAAGCACAAGGTTTTTTCATATGAAGACCCTTGTTTTGCTTAGGATGACTGCCCTGTTGCTTGGTTGTGGGGTTAGGTGGAGGAGCCTCAGAGGCATTGGGTGGAGCACCCTAGCTGCCTTGATTATATTGATTTTGTTGGTTCTTATTTCCCTTCCCCTTATTACTTTTCTTGGGATTTAGGGGATTGGGACCACTCATTTGAGCATATAATTATCCTTGTGGAGGAGATGCTTGTTGCAGTGGAGGGGGAGCATGAATGAGGAGTTGGGGTGCTAGTGCTGAAGGAGCTGGAGTGCTAGGATGTGCATATGGATAATATGGAGATGAGGCAACATTGGTATAAGTAGGAAGCACAACAACTGGCCTTAGTATTGATTGATGTAGAGGGGGATATGCATATGCTATGTTGGGGCCTCGATAAGGAGTACCCTAATAATGATTAAGGGAGGGATAATTGTACATGAGGCTAGTCCCTCCATGAGGTTGACCATAAATCATTTGAGAAGGAGCATATGATTGGGGTTGTGAAGGATTTCCAACAATTCCATCAACGGTAGAGATGCCCCTAGTGCATTAGTAGCACCAGGCCAAGGCATATCGGGGATGAGTGTGTATGCATAACCTGACTATGCCTAAATCAGGTCAAATTTGA
>APFE030889220.1:0-30021 GCA_000404065.3 Pinus taeda | reverse complement strand
ATAGCTGGAATGTATGAACTTTATTCCTCCCTTTTTTTGTACCTAATCTCCACCATTCATTAATTTTTTCTAGGAAGGTAGGATCGCACAGCCAAAAGGCTTCAAACCATAATGGTATCTTATTATGGCCTTGTTTCAAGTCTACTTCTAGAATAATCAGCCAGTGGTTTGATCCCATGCATGGAAATATTTATGCTTCATAATATACATATCTACTTATTAAATTCATAGTTTCCAAGAATCTATCTAAACTTGACACGATTTGGCGGGTTCCCCCTCTTTGGTTATTCCAAGTTTAAGTTCCATTATTGGTGGGGATATATAAGAGATGGAGCTCTTCTTGTAAATCCCTGAATTGCTCCATTTCTAGTTCTTCCCTTCATATCCCTCCTTTCCTCTAGTGAGGTTATCAAATTAAAATCCCCTGCTATTAGCCAAAGATTTTCCACATGCGTTTCGCTTAGTTTCCTAATTCTTTGTATAAAGTCTTCCTTCTCTCCAGGAGTATGCAACACATATACTACTGAGATTATGATCCATTCTTTAGTCCCTATATTCCGTAAGTGGCCAGTCAAGATTCAGGACATTCTAATCCAGTAATTTACCTTTACCTTTGTTGGGTTCCATAGTATGGTGATTCGCCCTACACTTCCTTTTTCATTGAGTGCTACTACTTCTTATCTTGGTTTCATTTTCTGTATGATCTCCTCTAGTTTTTCTCTTGTTACCTTTGTTCGTTGGAGGAGAACTATTTGAGGCCTTTCCTTTCTCAACCAAACTGTAGGTACCTCTGTTTTCCATCATTGTTAAGGCCCTTTATATTACATGATATCACTATCATTGGTTAACTTTATTAAGTTGTTGGAATGTCACTGATAGTGGTAATACCCTTCCAATGTTTATCAGCATCTCTCCCATTATTTGGATTGACTCTTGCAAATTTTTTCTCCCTCTTTTCTTGCCTCGTTTACTTCTATTTTGTTGTTCCTATGGATTTTCTTGTTCCATGCCAAGATGCTCTACTATGTCTACTTGTCTCTGTCCTTGGTTAGCCTTGTATTAGTGGAAGTTTTCCTTGTACAATTTCTTTTGGTCCTCTAGGATGAATATTTCGTCCAAATTCCTCCAGCCATTTAACAGCCTTTTCAACACATCCTCTTTGATGCTTATCTCCCCCCCCCCCCTCTTG
The DNA here is from genome assembly GCA_000404065.3 of Pinus taeda. Classification (NCBI taxonomy): domain Eukaryota; kingdom Viridiplantae; phylum Streptophyta; class Pinopsida; order Pinales; family Pinaceae; genus Pinus; species Pinus taeda. Next base: position 28,832 of record APFE030889220.1, on the reverse strand, counting down.
ACTCCATCTTCTTCCATTATGGCAACATCTATTTGTTCCTACTCTTATATTTCTGTCAAATCTATTTGGGCTTTCCTCTTTGGGGTTGTTTATTATTTACCCTGACTTCTCTCATTTTCTTTGTCCTTATAACCCATTGTTTCTGTCTCATTTTCTATTTCTTCTTCTTCTTGCAATAACTCATATCTATTTTTGCTAGTTATTTTCTTTTGGTTGTTGTTTCTTGGATATTGTTGCCCTCTCAGGGCCTCCCTCTTATGCTTAACCTCTTTGAACTCCTTATTTGCATCCAGTGGGGGTCTCATTTGATTCTCTTTTAGATCCAAGCATTCTTCTTGGCTCATCGGGCATTCTTTGAATAAGTGACCATACTCATGGCACCGACGATAGCAGAATGGGATATGATCATAGTCCAAGCTCTGTTACCAGATTTCATCATGATATTCCAGTTCTATTGATTTATGGATGGGCTCTAAAATATTCATATACACGCACATCCTATCATATGAATTATAATGGCGCATTCGTGTATTTTTTGTGATTTTGAAAAATATTCCTATTCAGTTTCCTATTCCTTCCAAAATTTTCGAGTCCCAGAAATCTATTGCAGGACTAAAGAGTCATAACCAGACAAGGGCTACTAGGAATTACTCTTTATGAGGGTTATAACATGCTTCCAATATCTCATGAACAATCCTGCATTATAATGAGATATGGACTATTTTCAAAAACTCTTTCCTTGTATTGCAGGTTTAAGAAGATTGGAGTAAAAAATCCTCTGGCTCCCAACTTGAGTTCTACATGGCCTTTTGGTTTCCTTTTATGGTGGATCCGTTTTGTCAGGTCCACTTAGCAAACACCAATTAATTTTCATATCATCACGTGATCCTTCATTTAGTTGTGGTATTTCTCCAATTTGTTTAGAGGTATTACAAATCTCGGTTTCTCTGTTCCACATGGCAAATATTGCCCTCTACTTCTTGCCTGTAATCTAGCTCCAAGGACATGGCCATTATTAGGGCCTTTCGCTTGAGCTTGGCTTTTTGTTGACTTTCCCACTTGACTCGCTATTTGTTACATTCTGGTAGGAGCATATCTCCCCCCCCCCCTCTGAAGCTTGCATGTCTCTTCTTACTATCAGTTGTCTCTTGTATTTGATAGCTCCTCCTGTATTGTCAAGGTTTATGCAGGTTTTTGAACCCTAGTTATTCTTCATATTTTGCGGAACCATGTTGACTTGGTAAAATAAAAAAAAAAACTAAAAAAACTATTTATTTACCGTTATTATTAAAGGAAACGCATGTCATTTAAAATAACCAACTAATGTTTTATGAAAGTTTATAAGGAGACATAATTTTACTATTACCACTAGCTTTTTGGTTTTGGATTATTACCCTATTTTTTTTAGGATTTATGTAGGGGAACCTCATTTTGAATGTTAAATTATTTTTGAGTACAAAAATTCATGAGAACTTTTCATCATTTGGTTTCTATTTACACTTGGTAACTCTGAAGTTAAAATTAATGTATGCTAAATGTTAACTAGTATAGATACATCTTAAGCAAAAATCTAGCAAGTGTTTACAGGGATCAAATATTCTCTCTTTTTGCCTCTTTATATATATATATATATATACACACACACACACGCCATGTGCAAATTTTCAGTCTAACTTGAACTTGCAATGCAAAACCAAGAAATGTTAGATTTTAACAAAATTTGATCTAAAAAGAGCGTGCCAAATATGATATATATATATATATATATAATTATATATATTATATATATATTATATTATATATATATATATAGATATTTATATATATATATAATAATAGTTCAATTATTTGACATATATAGTTGACATTGTTATATTTTATTTAATATGGAAATTGAAATATTGTATTTATAATCATTATTGTTAATAAAATATTATTTATAATCTATTTATTAGGGACAGTGAAATATTTTATTTATAATAAGTATTGCAATTTATTATTATTATTATTTTACATTTTTCCTCTTAAACTTATTATAAGGAAGTAGTTCATATTTCTTTTTATTTTTTTATTTTATTTTATTTATGAAATTGATATTGAAATAAATAAGTTGTTCTTCCTTTTTATTTTATTTTTTAAATACTACCTAAGCACCCCTGTGGGATTTGAACCGGTGACATGTCACAAGGAATGCCTTAACAGTGCACCCATTCACCTTCAATCCAAAGCCCCGTGGGCATTGAAATAAATTAGTTAATATTAACACTCAAATAATTTTTATTTTTTTTTGTAAGTCAGAAGTATTTGTATTAAAAAAAAGAAAATAATTTACATAAAGTCTGCTGAAGCAGACTGAGACCTGAGAGTTCCAAAACAGCCTTGCTGTGCACAGACATTAAGCTGCCAGAAACAAAACAGATCATCAAGCTGGCTCATCAAAACTAGAATGCTCACCACGCAGGGCGACCATTGTAATAACCAAAGGATACAACATCATTCAACTGTCAAAAATGGGAATTTGACCTGAAAGATGCATAAGGCAGAGAACTATAGACTAAACATATAGCTGAATTCGACACATAACATAGATAGACACGAGACAGACCAGAAAGACGGGCTAGAAGCCGAAGCCAACACAGCTGAACCGCGAGAATCCGAGGACTAAGGGAGTCCACCCGGGCGCGGGAAGCCACCCACCCTGCTAGCAATGTCCAAACCCACATCGAGGATATGTTTGTCAACCTTGTCTTGCAGCTCCTGCATGCACGTAAAGTTTTGGGCCTCCTTCACCTTTTGCTCCTGCACCAAGGGGTCCGGGCTCAGAGTCTGCCTGAGCAACCTGATGAGCAGAGTTACCTTCTTGTTGACAACCTCCACTCCTTCTTGAACAACCGAGATTTTTCGATCCAAGGTCTCATTGCTGGTAGTAGGATTACCAGGTTGATTACCCAGGGTTGGGTTCTCCTGCTCGACGTTCTGCTTACCAGCTTCCTTCATCTCCAAGGCTTTCGCCAGGAGAGTTTTTATCCTCCAGCTTTCCGCCTTAGTGCGAGTGAACTGAGTAGCTCGTTTGGCTGGAGTTCCCGGGTCACTCAGCCAATCAACCTCATGCACTGCTGCTCTCTCCTACTTGCTCGCTTCTTCCTGCTTAACTTTAGCTTCCAACTCAGCGATTTTGCGTTTGCTTCTCGTCGAGGCTCGAGCAACATACATATTTTGCACATTGCGCAGATCTTGGTTTTCCGCCGCGCATCTGCATTTACGCACATCCATACTGTTCTTGTTAAACCACTTACAGCAAGACCTTTCAGTTGCAAGCTGGCTATTGATGCTGGTAGAGCTGAGGGTTGAAGCGGGGGAAGCTGAGACCGAACCCCTAGTTCAATAGCCTAAAGCCATCGAATTCTCCAGTGAGTGCCCTTCCTTCCGAACTGGATAAGTGGTACTGAAGTAATTAATGTTAAGGGTGTTCACACGCCTCCCATAACCTTTCCCTGCAGGCGCATAAGAAATCCTGATTGCCTTTGTATCATATTTGAGGCGAATGTCCTTTCTCCCCCAACGGTGTCTACGGATCTCCTCGTAGCATGCACACTGTTGATGGTTCCTAAGTTTGGCCCTACCCTGCACTGAAGACCGCTGCTTCATCTGTCAAATCGTACCGCACTTGTGATGATTTACCTGAGTGTTTCTTAAAGTTTCCTTTTGACGGAACCGAAAAATCAAACCGTTTCCGGTTAGGCCCGGTCAGTGTTGTTCACATCTTGCTGCACCAGCTGTGTGCATCGATTTTTCAAAATCGGACAGTTCACCTCCTCCCAACAGCTGTCCCATCCTCTTCCCTGACTGTCTACTCCGCAGTTTGCCAAGTAATCTGCCAGCCCGTTTGCTCGACATCTGATCGCCTGGAAGACTAGACCCTGCATGCCCTCCATGAGTTCTGTGATGCTTTCTGTAACTTTGGCTAACCTCCAATGCTTAGTAGCCTTGTTTGATTTTATCTCCCGCTGCAGTTTTTGAGCAGTGGAGATTACCAGAGAGGAGTCTCCTTCCATAATAATGTTACTGAGGCATTTAGAATTCGCAATTCTAAGACCATGTTCCAGGGCTGCAAATTCCATTTCGTTATTCGTGCTTTCCCCAAGCGCTTTATAGTAAATATGAAGAATTTCTCCATTCTGGTTACGAAGGACACCTCCGATTCCAGCCATGCCTAGGTTGCCTCGCGACGCCCCGTCAAAATTCAGTTTGAAACCACCATCCGGTGGGCTTTGCCATTTATCGTTTTGAGAGGGTGGTTGAATTCTATGATGCGGAGCTATGTTATTGTTGATTCATTCCAGCCTGAAGCTTTTCAAAATACGTAAGTCCAAAGCTGTAGGCTTTTCGTTGCTTTCCATTCTGCATTTGGTTTGAATTAGCTACTGGATGTTGGTAATTATGTTATCTTTTGAGAATTCCATGTTCCTGTATTCATCTTGGAAGATTCTGCGGTTGCGCTCCTTCTAGATAGACCACAGTAAGAATCCTGGTGCCGATTTCCATATGTTATTGACCCTTTGTATGCCTGAGAAGTTTGTTTTCCATTCCAGAATAGTGCTGTGAATAGAATCTATCTTTCAGTCAGAGCTGCTAAGAATCCCTTCCAACCAGCACCATAATTGAGAGGCCCATTCACAGGTGTTGAAAATATGGTTCAGTGACTCTTCTTCCACCGAACACATAGGGCATCTGGAGGGTCCCTCAAAACCTTTCTTGCATAGATTGTCCCAAGTGAGGGTCTTGTTTCTCATCAGAAGTATGATCTTAGGCCATAGGAGACCATCCCATACTTTGCTGCACCAAGGTATGACCTCTCCCTGTTCTTCCTTTTCTAATATATTTCTGGCCTCTTTCAGTGAAAAATTGCCATTTCCCTTGAGACCCCACCTTAGTTTGTCATCCTCTTTAGTTTTTCTGATCTTTATTTTTAGGATGCGCTCATTGAAATGTTGATTGGTATGGTTGTTGACCTCTGTGTTCCCAGGATTAAAATTTATCCATTCCCTCCAATTATCATCCGTGCTGTGCTGATTCCAGTAATGACTCACTTTGTGTTTGCCTTGAGTTTGATGAGATTGTTTTATAGTCGTTAATTCTGGAGAGTCGAGTTTGGGTAGCTGTTGCCAGGCATCTTCCCAGAACAGTGCTAGCCTACCATTACGAATTTCCCAAAAGCTGTTATCCTGCACTAGATTCTTGTTGCGTTTGGCATGATTCCATATGGGTGAGCCTTCCGGGGTTTCCTGTAGTCTGATGAGTTCCTGAGTTTCACAGTTCGGAACATATTTTTCTTTCCAATGCCTGGCCCATGGAATGGTAGGGTTTTCAATCCAATTCCACCATATTTTAGCTCCGCACGTTCGGTTGACCACCCCTGGATCAACTAGATTCAACCCTCCCCTGGATTTCGGCATACAGAGTTTGTTCCAAGCTACAAGAGCCCACTTTTTCTTATCCCCATTACCGCTCCAAAGGAAGGAACAGTGGATGTTTCTTATTTGCTGCAGAATGCCTTTGGGGGCTGGAAGAATTGAGAGAAGGTATTGCGGGATGGCCTGAAGGACGGCTTTGGTTAGAATGAGCCTACCCGCCAGATTAAGAGCTCTGTTCGTCCAATGTGAGCATCTTTTCTTCAAGTTAGCAAGAATTTTCTCCCAATGCTCTTTCTGCCAGGGTCTGAGAGTCAGGGGAGCTCCCAAGTATCTCGAAGGTAGGGAGCCTATTATGAAACCTAAGAGCTGGGCTAAGTGAGATTGAACTGCCGGGTGGGTGTTGAAAAAGAATATAGTAGATTAGAGAAGTTAATCTCCATGCCCGAGGCCTGGCTGAAGAGATCTAGGGTTTCTCTATAGGCAACCGCCTCCTTCACTGTGGGAGTGCCATGTAACATGGTGTCATCGACAAATTGTTGATGAGTAGTGGCAGGAAGCGATCTTATAGGCCGAAGATCCTTTATTTTTCCTTCCGCTTTCTTCTTGGCTATGGTTCGACTGAGGCCTTCCATAAGGATGGCGAAGAGAAAAGGGGATAAGGGATCCCCTTGTCTGATTCCCCTCGAAGGAGTGAAAGGAGTAGAGGGAGCGTCGTTGACTAGGATGGAATATCTTGGAGATTTGATGAGAGCCATAATCCACTTGATCCAAGTTCTGCAGAAGCCAAAAGCTCTTAGTACAGCTTCGAGGTAATTCCAGCTCACTTTGTCATAAGCTTTTGAAAGATCCAATTGCATGAGCATGCCTGCCTCTTTCCTTGAATATAAGGAATGAATCATCTCCTGTGCTAGTAGGATATTATTGAGAATTTTCCTTCCCTAAACATAGCCTGATTGTTCTTCTGAGATTATGCCCGTGAGAATCGTCTTCAATCTGCTAGCTATAACTTTGGATATAATCTTGTATATTACATTACATAATGCAATAGGTCTGAATTTATCAGGTGTTTTGGCTTCTTCAACCTTGGGTATAAGTGCAAGAAAGGTGCAGTTGAGGGATTTTAGAATAGCTCCTGAACTTCTGGAGTCTTCCACCACCTCCCACACATCTTGTTTAACAATACTCCAGCAGGCCTTGTAAAAATTGATGGTAAAGCCATCTGGGCCTGGAGCTTTGTCATTAGGCATGCTCCTGACTGCTTCCTCAACTTCTTCCATGGATATTTCTCTACACAGAGCCCAATTCTGATCTGAAGTGATAGTCTTCGGGATGGCTGTTGTTAGTTCCTTAATGGCTTCCTCCCTATTGATGGGAGGTTCCTGAGCAATAGATTTGAAGTGATCCGAGAGCAGAGCAGATATGTCATTATGGCTTTTTAGGATCTCCCCCGTGTTGTTTTTCAATTCAAGAATTTGATTGCTACTTCTATGGTCTAGAGCCGATCTGTGGAAAAATTTAGGATTCATCTCTCCCTCTTTTAACCATTGAATTCTTGACTTCTGTCTCCATAGAGTCTCTTCTTGAGAGAAACGCTTATGCCATTGCTGAGAGAGAGTTTTTTCCTGTTCCAAAGCCTCGGCACTGAGGTTTCCTGCTACTCCTTCTCTGTGGATCTATTCTAGTTTGTTCTCGAGAATGATCTTCTCCTGGAATATGTTTCCGAAGTCTTTCTTGTTCCATTCTTTTATCTTTTGTTTAGTTATTCTTAGCTTCTTTTGAAGGTTGAACATTTTGGATCCACTAATCTCCAAGGGTTTCGACCACCATTTCTTTACCTTTTCAAGGAAGTTGGGGTGGTCTAACCAGAACTTCTCAAACCAGAAGGGTTTGTTCCTCGGGGTTCCCAGAACTTCAACAATGAGCGAGATTGGCCAGTGATCCGATCCCCCACTGGGAAGGATGTCTGATTCCACTGTTATGCCATCTATAATGATGTTTTCCGAGATTAAGAATCTATCTAGGCGGGAGGCTATTAACTTGTCACCTCCCCTTCTATTGTTCCAAGTAAAAAGGCCACTCTTGGGGTAGACATCAACAAGTTTGACTGTTTCAATGAAGTTTGCGAAGGATTCCGCATCTCTATTAAGTTTCCTGAGACCTTCTTTTTTTTCCAACAGTGTTGTTATCATATTGAAATCGCCCCCCCAAAATGCACTTAGATCTCGGATACCTTCTGATAATTCTAGATAGAGTTTCTAAAAATGTTATCTTATCTTCTAGTTTCTGAGGACTATAAATATTGATACAGAGGAAGGAGGCAGAATTACCTATGGGTTGGAATTCCACCGCCATGAAGTGCTTGTTAGCTTCTGCCGATAGCATCTGGATTCCCTAGAATCCCACAAGGTTGCGAGGCCTCCTTCTCTTCATTGACTTTCATTTTCTAGAACTTCCATGTGTCTTCCCAGTTTTCTGCAAAGATTGCTGATGTTGGGGCTACTGCATTTAGTTTCATGTAAGAACATGATTTCTGGTTTATATTTTTGGATTTTCCTCTTTAAAATTCTTTGTTTCGCCTGGCTATTGAGCCCTCTGGAATTCCACGAGATTATCTTCATAGACAACTGAGTTTTATTGGAAGGACAGGAAGGAGCTGAGTGCCTTCATCTTTCCTGAGTTTATCATGATCATGCCTAGCTCTTGTAGTGCTTCACCACTTGTTTTCCGACCTCTCCTTCTCTTTTGTTTGGAGCTAGATGTTTTCCATAGGGGAATTTTTGAATGTGAACTGTTGCCTTTCGCCACACCTAGCTTCCTATTCTGCCTTTCTAGTTCTGCTTTTTGCCTTGGTATGAAGAGGTCACTGACTATTCTGACTTCTTCCTTCGAAGCATTTTCTATCCCTCAGGTTTTCCAGCTCTCAGCTATTGCTGGTAGGTTCAAACCTTCTCTTGCTAAGGAATTTTCCCAATCTTGTTCTTCGCTTCCGCCATCACTGGTTAGCATGTCCGTTTCTTCCTCAGTGTCCTCTGTTCTCTCCTGCATTTGAACCTCATTATTAAAGTTCTCCTCATGCGTGTTTTCTCCTGTAGGTGTTTCTTTCTCTTCATTCTCTGCTCCTGATGTTGGGGCTTTGTGCTTATCCTCTGAATTAGTTTCAGGGTCTAAGAGCACAAAAGGATTGTTGTGGACGTTTCTTTCCATGTTTCGTCTGTGATTCTTTCGTCTGTTTTCTCTTTGTTTGGATTTGGGTTTGATGAAGGCTTTCATATCTTTGTGGGCTTGAGCTAATTTTGTTTCTTGCTCCTTCTTGATCTTTGGGAAATCCTTTATCATATGCCCATGTTCATGGCATTTACGGCAACGGAAGGGAATCTGCTCATAATCGATATCCTGAAAATAATCCTCGTCCCTATATTCCAGCCAGAGTCCTTCATGTAGTGCCCCAGATACATCCATTTCAACGCAAATCCGGGCATAAGAAGTGTATCTCTTTTGGAGAGTTGCTTCTGAGGCTTTAATGAATGTTCCCAACTTGTCACCAATTTGTTTCAGCGCATTCAGACCCCAATAGTCTATTGGAAGAGAGAATAAGCGAATCCAGACTGGGACTTGGGTGAAAGACTCCTTCTCCGGTGCAAAATTTGGCTTCCATGGTCTCATATACAGACCTGCTGAAGCAAAAAAATAAGGGCCTCCTTCAAAAACTCTGTCCTTATCTTCTAGGTTGGAGAAGACCACAGTAAAAAAGCCTTTCGCTCCAAGGTGAAGTTTAACATCCCCTCGAGGTTTCCAATGCATTTTGATCCAATGACAAAGAGATCTTTCAGACGGCCAGATTCCCATAAACTTGCAGATGATGGCCTGTTCCGTCATATGCTCCCTGTAAGCTTGAATCTCTGGGTCAGTGATAACTGCCCGTAGGTTATTGGTCTTTTTTGGTTTGCAGGCTCCGCTGGGGGAGGCGAGTTTGTTGGGGTTTGAACTGGGCTCCCCCTCCTTTTCCGGCTTGCCTTTTTGGTCCCCTATTAGCTTCCTTTCATCATTAGCTTGTCGTTTCTCGTTTCCTGAGGAATTGATTATTAAAGGAGTTTTGTCTTTAGCTCCTATCAGGTTTTCTGTCTCTGGGCCTATGCTCTGTGTTGCTTCTTTTGTATTGTCATTGTTCCCTTGAGGATGATCCTTATTTCCTCTGTCAAGTTGCTTGCTGTTGTCCAGCCCAGAGATTATGACCCCCTCCTTTCTATCATTTCTCTGTTTCTGCATAACTATTTGTTTGAAACTAGGGGCCCCACTGGACCCCTCCGTTTCCATGCAGTTGTTCAGCACTTTACCCTGATGCAGCAAGGCTTCTAGGCGGGAGAAAACTGCCTCCAGACTCGTGAACGCCTTAGTTCCTTGAGAGATTCAAACTCGATAGCGTTCATAGACACCAGCTGAAGAGCTGGTCGACTGCTGCTACACTAACCTCGCGGCTGAGCCTGAAACCAAAGCCGAAGATCAAACCCTAGCAACTGCCATGAGAGCTCCACCGTCATTTAATGGTCCCTCAAATAATTTCTTTTTAGTATCTTATTCAAATATCTTTTAAATATAAAGAATTACACATTTTCCAAGCAATCAGAATATATATATCTATATATATATATAATAAATATATATACACACCACCACACACACACACACACACACACACTTTAAATTTTTATAAAATTATTATACTTCATCAAAATATTTCATTTATGTTGAGACAAAGAGTGAAATATTTTTACCATATCTTATTAATTCATTATAATAAAAAAAATAACGAAGCCAATATAAGCCAACATATTGAGTGTTCAATACTTTATAACATTTTTAATTAAAAATAATCAAATGTGTACATTTTTTTGTTTTTTATTATATTATATTAATTCTTTTTTTAGATAATACTTTATTTTTTTCTTAAAATGGCACGTGCCAACTTGAGGTTGAGCACAAAAGGAAATACACAGATTGGGGAGCAATACTAGTGGAGAAATGCCATACAAGGTGGGTGCATATTGTGGGATATATATTGAGGAAAAAATGACATAATATATTGAGCATATAATGGGGCTAAAGGGTTTTTATATTGGCATATATAAAAAATGGAACTCAAATGTAATGAAAAAATATAAATGGATATCAAAAATGTTAATAAAAAAATGGATACCTACAATATTTAGTGAAACTAGGGTTTTTAAAATTGGGAAGGTATATTGCATTCGTATTGGTAGGGGGTTAAATAATGTAATTTTTAGAGGTATTTTCCAATATGTAGTCAAATTAAGGGTATTTTTTAGTATGTCATGAACACACTTGATATGTTAGAGGTCCATTAAGTCAAGCCCTCGTGTACACATCTCCCTCATACTAATTTACCCAATAACTAAACCAGTAAGCAAAGTGAGAGTTATTGATGTTTTATAATATTTTTAATTAAAACTAACCAAACATGTATACTTATACAGAAGGAATTACACTTATTCCTCGTACCAAACTATAGAATGTGCTTCTAGGGCCAATAAGATATATATATATATATATATATATGGCATTTTTTGACATATTTTTTTGGTATCTTTATTAATAGAGAAAGGAAAATACAATATAATAAATTGAATTAAATCTATTTATTATCTTTATTGTTTTCTTTAAGGAGCTAACATTATATTTCATTATTACTATTTCTTAATGTACTCTTTTATTTAACAAGGTATTACAACAGTTTCCTCATATTTTCACTATTATAATATTATTAATTATTATAACATTATTATCAAGTTTAGGACCATTAATAGTTGGTTGAGGGAAATTAAATGTAATATCAAACTTAAGTAATCATGTCCCTTATTCCATACCCTTTTGGCATATGATTGATAAGTTAGAATAGTGTATACCCTTTTGGCATATAGATTGATAAGCTAGAATCATGTTTGGTAGATGTAAGTTCCCCCAACACATAGTGTCTAATAATAACTCTTCGCCTTTATGTTGATTGTATTATTCTTTTGGCAAGGAGCCATTACAATATTGGAAAAAACTAAGAATCCTAAAATATTTCTACTCCAAAATGGATATGACTTAATTGTTAGAAATTCTAAATGGAGAGATTGTTAGGCCCCTATACTACTAGTGTAACCCCTTATTGTTATTAGTACAACCCCCTTATTATATTGATGTACCCATGTAGTGCACATATTGTTAATATTGTGCCCATAGAAGCCCACTATTGTTATTATTGTGCCCTTACATTATTATTGTTATCTCAGCTCTAATTATGTTATGACCCCTTAGATTCCTATATATAGAAAGGAGGTCTTTTCACTTGTATGATCCAAGAATTGTTCATTTATGTAATGTAAAGAAGGTTGCCCCCTCGAAGAGGCTGAATTCTAAGGCATTGATCTATCTTTTCTATCTTTTCTTGAGCTGGTTTCATAACAGAGATATAAAAAATTACATATATTTACTAAGAGGAAAAACTTAAAACCAAGAACATTATCAATATGCAAAATTAACATAGTTCGTAGAAGATTTATCGATGGAACTATGCATTGACTTAATTGTTAGAAATTTTAAATGGAGAGATATAAAAAAATTACATAGATTTACTAACATGATAACCTTAAAACAAAGAACAATATATATTCAAACATTAACATAGTTGATATAATATTCTTGGATGGAACTATATATTGGTTAGCCATTTCCTATGTTTCATGTGGACATTCCACCAAACATCAGGGACCAGAGAGTAATCTTTGGTACTTGATGATGGGTGAAGTGTTCACCCAAAAATCAGACGTGATTAAAGATCCAATACATAGTTTCATCCAGAAATCTTCTACAAATATGAACAACTATGAAAAAATTCACACTCTTATTAATCCAATTTTTATCTACGAAAAAAGTTAGCATAACAGAATTCCATTAGATCCATTGTCCGAGGCCACCCAAGTGAGTCGTCACTTCTAAGATCCCTTGGCCTACATTTCAACAAAGTCTTTCAAGCCATTTAAAGACTCCATTAGATGAATTCCATGGGAAAATTATCATCGGAAACCAAAAGCCATGGGCCCAAAACAACTATTGTTAATATGGTTAACTTTGACTCTATTCTTAAGTCATGCTTATGTAACATACCCCTATTAAACCTTGAATTGGGGTTTCATTAATTAATTCTAATGGAACTTGCAAAGTTAGTCAGCCCCACTTACTTTGGGCCTTAACCCCTTCAATTTTTTTAGCTAGGGTATATGTTAACCTCTAATTCCCCCTATCACCTACATCTAACCTAGGCTTTACTCCCAATTACCCAAGGGTATGTATTCCTTAACAGGTCTTACAACAATATGCCCATTTACATGAAGCAAACCTTTAACTCCATTATAATATTTTTCTTTTTGTTGATGTTGTTGTAGTATTAGCACATCCTCTTGCATTCACACACTGCCCCATTTTCTTCAGCTATTCTTTACATTAACCCACACATTTTTGTCTTCAGGTGGGATGATGACAATTCCATTCTTTGGCTCAGAGGAGACACTTTCTTCCAATACTCTCTTACACTATAGCATGCAACCACTTCATGATCCTCCTCACACAAGCCAACTACCTTCTCCTGTGCCAATCATAGTTATTTGCACATTACCTTCTCCTATGCCAATATTAGTTATTTCACATGTTTTTTTGGAGATTTTAAGAGGTTGAAGGATCCTTCTCACTCTACTACCTTTCAATCACAACATATAGTGCCGCCTGAGATGCCCTTGATAACACACAACTTAACACAAGTGGCTTGAGCCTGTTAGAAGATTCCCTTGAGCCTTTGATCCTTCAAATCTTGATTATCGATGTGGACGTTTAGCTAGATGTGCTTGTGGATATATATAAAAAAATTATGGAGATTTAATGATAGGAAAAACTTAAAAAAAATAACTTTATCAACATGCAAACATTAACACAATTTTTTATCCTAGGAAAATCCTAATTCCAGTGAAAATCCGTGGCTAACAAGATTTCATTAGATCCCTTGGCCAAAATCGTAGCCAAGCATGGCCCAGTGAGCGTTCACTACTCACATCCCTTAGATTACATTACAATGAAGTCTTCTTATCATTTAAAAGGCTCCATCATATGAATTATATGCGCAAATTAGCAAGCATAACCAAAAAAACCATGGGCCCAACACCACTACTGTCAACCTAGTCAACTTTGAATCTATAGCCAATTAAAATTTACCTAACATTAATATTTACAAAACTAATTCATGAAAATTAAATCTAAAGTAATTATGTATGATACTATTATATCTTAAAAAAATACTTGGAGGAAATTCCTTCATACAAATATCTTGGAACCGATATCCATCACGTGCTCAATTGGAAATATAGAGTTGAGAAAAGGAGAAAAAAATACTATAGGATTAAAAAAAATGTAAAATGGTAGATATTTTGATATGGGATAAAAAGAAAATCATATTTTCTATTCTGATGCAGGTGCATCTCACCCTTTTCTTAATTAAAGAAAAATCCAAGTGGAGCATGAAGGCGTGGACCAGCGGAGCTGAATAAAGGGAAAAAACAGAGAAAATCTCCCTTAAAGCAGTTAAAGAAAAAAAATTAAAGAGAGAATGGATAAGACTAGATAGACTTCCTATTATTAATAGCCATGCACGCTTTTTGGAGAGTTTTTGTGGAGAAAAATCAGAAGAGGATAGGATCAGTCCTTCATAAGACTTTTTATATAAATGTAATGCAATAGGGGTGTAATAGATATCTTATTTTGTGAAGAAAATTGTGAGTGGGCAAGATGTAGCCGAGCATGAGTTCGTTTTAAGGCTGAAAGGCCTTAACTTTGTAATTGTTCTGTAAATATATAAAAGTGTGTTTATGTTTTGTGTTAATTGTATACGCTATGTGTTTTATAAATGAGTCAAAACTTGTGTTCTGTAAATAAAAATGGTGTTGCAGGCACTCGACGGCGGCTGCATGAATGTTCAAATGAGAGCAATGAGAGCAAGACAGACTATAACGGTGAAATAATTAAAAGGCTTCCCAAAGATTGAGTGGGCCCATAACCCACAGGTCCAGGATCAAGATTTTTAAAGAATTTGGGATTTTGGGCAACCCCCAAAATCTCATTTTCATCAGTTGGTATCAGAGCACGGAAAGGATTCCTCAGAGAAGAAAGAAGAATGCGAACAGAAGGGGAAAGAGATACAACTATGTTAAAGTTGGAGAGTTTATGCAGATGGCGGCAACAGAAGGTGAGAAGATTTGCAGCAACCTAGAGGATGCCAAAAGACCGAGTGCGGAGGGCTTGGTGAGGTATCATGTAACAGAGGAGGCTGTTACTGCAAAGGTTGGTTGCACTGAAGGAATGCAGTGGTTAAAATTACTAAGGACAAGGAGAAGCATATGACCAGGAGGTCATAAATTTTTGTGCCTCGGGAGTCTGATGCAGGTGCATCTCACCCTTTTCTTAATTAAAGAAAAATCCAAGTGGAGCATGAAGACGTGGACCAGCGGAGCTGAATAAATGGAAAAAACAGAGAAAATCTCCCTTAAAGAAGTTAAAGAAAAAAAATTAAAAAGAGAATGGATAAGACTAGATAGACTTCCTATTATTAATAGCCATGCACGCTTTTTGGAGAGTTTTTGTGGAGAAAAATCAAAAGAGGATAGAATCGGTCCTTCATAAGACTTTTTATATAAATGTAATGCAATAGGGGTGTAATAGATATCTTATTTTGTGAAGAAAAATGTGAGTGGGCAAGATGTAGCCGAGCATGAGTTCGTTTTAAGGAAGACCTTAACTTTGTAATTGTTCCGTAAATATATAAAAGTGTGTTTATGTTCTGTGTTAATTGTATAAGCTATGTGTTTTATAAATGAGTCAAAACTTGTGTTCTGTAAATAAAAATGGTGTTGCAGGCACTCGGCGGCGGCTGCATGAATGTTCAAATGAGAGCAAGACAGACTATAACGGTGAATTAATTAAAAGGCTTCCCAAAGATTGAGTGGACCCATAACTCACAGGTCCAAGATCAAAATTTTTAAAGAATTTGGGATTTTGGGCAACGCCAAAATTTCATTTTCATCCTCATCCAAACGTTTTTTTATTAAAAAAGAAATACATAGTAAACCTGCGGCGAATGGGAATATTTCAATATTTCAATTTTTATGGATTATCAACAAACCTTGGAGAACTTTAAATGTATCACGCATCAAGTTACATTCCCGCAGGTTGGTGATGTGGACAGATGAATGTTGTTTCTTCATAACATGTTCTTTCTTTTGGTCCGTCGCATCGTTCTCCTTACGAAACCTAATCAACGCCTTGCATAATGGTCTGCAACTACAACACCATTTACAACAAGTTAAAAATAATGTAAGCATCGTTATTTCGAAAAAATAAACATATATATAAACATCGTTCTAAAGTAACCTGTCACATAAAGATTGAAAACTCAAAAACAAACGTTACGACCTAAATATATAATTTTTCATAGAATTTCAGTAGATTTCTAATAATATATGTAATTGACATAAGAATAATTGATCGTAAGTGAATAAACCTATTATATTTTATTATATCTAACTATATTTTAAAAATTTAAATAATATATTTTAAATATTTCATATATTAAAAAAATTATTATATATTACATTTTTATATATTAATATACTTTTTCTAAATTTAATAAATGGTTTTAAAGTATATATTACTTTTTTTCCATACTTAATATATATTACATTTTTGTATTAATATATTTTTGAATAATATTTTAATGTTTATAAGTTTTGAGGGTTAGTTCAATTAGTTGAGGTTTTGTTACTAAAGGTGCCTTGTTATTGTTATTGGGAGGTCATGGAGTTATAACAAGTCGACCAAGAGATGCGATCCCTTTGAGTGAATCTATCTAAATATTTCCTCGAAAAACATTTTAATACTTATACATATTCATGAAACCATGCATTAATCTTCTCATAAATTGCATTTTTTAATATAACTTCAATACCATTAAGTTGTATATTCTATCATTTGAGTGAATCTATCTAAATATTTCCTCGAAAAACATTTTAATACTTATACATATTCATGAAACCATGCATTAATCTTCTCATAAATTGCATTTTTTAATATAACTTCAATACCATTAAGTTGTATATTCTATCATTTGTCATATAATTCAAGCATTATAATTGATTTTTTCATTTATTTTAATTTTTGAAAGTTTTATATCTTTTATTATTATTGTGAATAATACTTTTCCAACTTCACATTAAAATTACGTATTCATTATTTTATATTTTAATATAATATATACAAAATATATAGTGAATTTTTTTATCAGGGTGTTGGAGTATGTGCAATAGAAGAGGGGTAGCTCACCACCCTGTTGCCTCCCATCGTAGTTAAGAGGGGGAGATGGTATGGCTTAGTGTTCTTCTATAATTCCTATGTCACGCTCATGTTGCAAGTATGATATCTCTCCCATGGCATTGGATTTATGAGAACTCAATTACACGAAGGTCTTGGTTCCATGGAAGCCAGCCTTCAATACATGCACATGGTGCCAATATTTCAAGCATGGAGGAGGGTGGTAACAGCTAAGGTGACTTTTGGGACATCAGATGTGATGAAATCAAGGGACAGATCTGAAACATGAAGTGATTGGAAAGGATTCAAACCTCGTCTACAACATTTCCATGCTCAGTGGACAAGCAATTATTGGATAACTTTTTCTATGTCCAATCGCTATAGCTTTTTCAATTTGTTAGTGTTTGTGTGGTGTACTCTAGTTCATGGTATATAGTGCATCTTGGTGGTGTGTACTTTCATTGGAGAGTCAGATATTTTATGGCTATTGGACTATGCCCAATGCTTATATGTGTTTATTCACCCTCTATCTCAACTTGTTAATATGAGTCCTAAACCTTTCTAGCAGTTGAGTGTTAATATTTTCTTGGATCCTATTAACTTGTTTCATTAGCTTTCCCTTCTACTGGGTGACATTTTTAATTGGGCCTCTCTTATCCCTAAGTATCGTGCCTTACTAGTGAATGTGATGTTCTTAGGGCTATGGAGGCAAAGGCCTTCAAGGTTGGCTTAGGCTCAATCCCAAGCTCGTCATTGTATAGCAATATTCCATTCCTCCACCCCTCCTAAAATCCAAGAGAAAATTCACCAACTCAAACCCTTAACAACTAATGACCACCAAGTATACTTTGATTCCAAAATCCAAGATGAAGTAGTCAATTTGGTTCCAGACTCTAGTCATATCAAGAGACCACTAAGACAATATCTTAATTCCATTAACCTCCATTAGAAAATGAAGATGCTCTTGTGCGGTGTCTTGATGGAAACACATGAGGACTCCAATGACGTTATCTCTTGTATCAATAAAACTCAATGATTCCAATGTCACCAATGCTTCCATCTTTTCATCTTAGATGCTTGCTTCACTCAAATAGAGATCCATCTACAATGAAGCCTCAAGCCTCCAGCGCTAGCAAGCATAAGCACCCATGATTTGGCCCCTATCACTTCATCATATAATTGATGCTTCATCCAATGTCTTAGCTTATATTTTTTACTTTCATTAGGATAGTTTCCTCCAATAGCTATGTATCTAGTAGTCACTAGTATTTGATTTTTGATGTATCTAGACTAAGACATGCCAGAAACTTGCAATGTAAGTTAGCTTAGTTTATGATGTTTTTTACTAATAAAATATAGAACCTTATCAACTATTTTAGTTTCTCTTGTGGCAGATTACGGTAAGCTCAATTTAAACAATGATCTCTAGTATTTTATGATGATATTTTGTGGCAATAGAAATCTTAATTGAAGAAAAATATAATTAATATATATATATAAAAATAATATAAATATATATATATTAAAAGTTAAAAATGTGTTAATATAATTTGAAAATTTTACTTAAATTAAATAATTTGACTGTATAAATGTTCAAATTATTAGTTAAAATATCATTTCGCATTATAAAGAATTAAAATATAATAAAAAATTTGTAAAATTTAAATTAAAAAACAAATTACTAATACTACATGTAAATTTAATCTAGAAAATATAATCACCTCATTTATAACCCATATATATATATAATTATATATATATAACCCAATAAATACTTAACCATGTAATATTTAACCATGTATTATTTATTAAAAAAAATTAATGATTATGTATTAACAATGGTATGATTTATCACTTTTTAGAATGACCACAAATTAGCAATAGCATAGAAAAAAATTAAACATGATTACTCATTAATTAGTATGAATTTTTTATATTTCTAAGAATGATTACTCATTAATAATGATATGATTTACCAATTTTCTTTTTTAAGAAATGATTATGGTTGCTTATTTTTAAATTTAGTATACTTGTAAACTTTTTCGGTCACATTTTTCTTTAGTGCATCTTTTTCTTTCTTGTGCACATATTTCACTTCACTTCACTTCAGGATTACAATCTATATGTTATTTTTTCACATGTAATTTCATTCATATTTTGATGTTGAATTCTTTGATACTCTTGCATCAGTTTATTAAAAAATGGTTTGTGGTTAAATGATGATAAGGATGGTGAAATGTAATGGTATTTATCCAGATTTAATTATATTAAACACATATAATTAATTATGGTTAATTTTAAGTTCTAATAATATTTATAAAATATTATTATTTATTTATTATGATAATATAACTCAATAAAAATGATCATGTTTAATAATTTGTCTTTTTTTAAAGTCATTTCACTTATCTAAACAAATTAATTTTGCTTCTGATATCTTTTGCATCAGTCTTAATGTTACTAATTAATTTAAGAAAACATTTTAACTTTAAAAGGTAAGTTTGCATCTAATATCTTTTGCATCGGTGTTAATGTTATTATTTAGTTTAAGAAAACATTTTAACTCTAAATAAGTGATATGTGTATTTAGACTTAAACTAATTGTATGTATATGTATTTGTAATTAAATTAGATACATTTTGATTTCAAATTTATTAAATACTAGAAAGTATTGAATTTATTGAGATGCAAATAATTCTAAGAGTACAACAAGTTTTAGAAATGATACCTGGGGAAAGGAATTTGATCCCTATGAATGCTTGATTCATTTGGGGTAAATATTAACTCAAATAGATTATTATTATTTTTTGAGTGTGTATGTGTGTTTACTTATTAGGAAAATCTGGTAGGGGAACTCCCAAAACACTTTCCCATACTCACAAATGGTAGCTAATGTAAATTTGTCAACACTAATAACAATAGTTATCTTGATATAGAAATTGAGTGAGACATGTCAAAGTGGTAGCTAGACAAAATAATAACAATGAGAAAACAATAATGGAAGGATGGAAAGCTTATTATGGGGTTGAAAACAATTGTAAGTCAAGAGATCTTTGGGTATGAGATAAAAAGAAAACTCCCCTTCAATACTCTCGTCACTCATGTTATTTTATATGGTTTTGAGGTTTGGAGATGCAGACTCTCCAAAGAGTCATCGAGAAATATAGAATATATTCAAAAGAACTTTATAACTTATAATCTCAAGATTAAATGAAATACTTTGCATCTTATCATTTTGATTGAAGCAAGCATTTCCCTTGTTTAAAGCATTGTTATGACTAGGTGTCTTATGTATAAGAAGAAGTAAAACATCATGGAAGCCAAGAAGTTTCCTAAAATTGCTTCTAACTCTAGCCAAAACCCCCACCTTTTCCTCTAGGGGGGATGGCATAAATATACCCAATCTTGGCTAAACCATTAGTGGATAAAGGAAGAGATCATTTTGCAAAACAAAGATAATATTAAAAATATTATTACATCAAAATTTAAGGAGAAATTATGTGGTGATAAAGAGTTAGAGGGGGAAAAGAAACTTAAATATTATAAGGAGGTGAGCAACCCCAATATCGAATATAAAAAAATATTTGCGACACTAAGTTGATTGAAAATGAAAAGCACGTTCTCTTAGATTATCCATGTTATACTCACATATTCAATCTATTTTTCAAAATATATGTCACCCTATTAATCAAAGTGACCTTTTGAGTAAGCAAAATTATGGTTATTTTGGAACGCTTATCTTAGTACTTTTCAAGTATAGAAATAAAACGCTATGGAATTCGAAGCAATCTCTTAGGATATGATAGACCATATTGGTCTTAATAGACATTAATCATCATCATCGTCATCAATTGACCATATCAAAATCCTACACATCCTACACTGAGCTCAAAGCACTCTCCCACTCAAATTAACTAACTAAACTATATATAAGTTATACTCTATTCTAAATTATAAAATGCAACTTTCAACTTATTATATTAAGTTAATAATTTCTTATAAAAAATAATCCACAATTATAATAAAAAATATATAAAGCCATATGTTATATTACAAATATTGTTTAAACATATACTAAAAATCTGATAATAAAATTAAAAATATCTATAAAAACAAGCATATAAACTTCAACTATATATAATTCTTTATAAAAATATATATTAGGAAGAATATAAAAATTATTGAAAATTTTCAAAAAATGTGAACAAATATAATATGGAGTTGACGACTTTTTGGAGATTCCGGTGACGGAATCCGGCGGAAGAAATGAGGTTAAATCTTGATTTTTAGCAGTTAAAATGGTTTTTTAACTGCATATATGCATTCAGCGCCATGAAAAACCCCTGGGAGCTATTGATTGTGCAGAAACTAGCTATCAAACTTGGGATTCCAATGAATTGCTGCCGGATTTTGACCGGAAAAATCCGCCCAAAGAGCTTTCAAAAAGTCGCGTTATAGACTACTGCAATATAAATATAAACTTCAAACTAAAAATCTGGAAAATATGAACGAATTAAAAACTCAATAAAAATTTCAAAAGATTTACACCTCGTATTTACCTAACAAACGAATAAAACAAGACGCCATAGTCAAGAGAATAATCATGACCTTTCAACGAGAGACGAGATATATATAGAGATATAATATGCAACCCTACTCGTAATCATAGGGTTTGCTACAATGCGAAAATTCATAGTGAATGATAAGAAGTGTAAAATTAGAACTACTATCCAACAGAATGTTCCCTGTTATATACAACCGCTTGCCCATCCTGTTGTTACTATGCCATTTTATGAACAAAGAGGCGATGTTTGTTTACGGTATTATGTTCTCTGAAACTTTTTCCCATGTAATGTGTGTATTTACAGTTTATTAGTGAGATATTATCTGTACGAGTTTGTTTCTCCAGGCCTAAAATATGGTTAAGAAGGTTATAGAAAATTACAGTTCTATTGCTCTCGGAAACAACGCTAATTGTGTTAATCGAGGTTGTCATCATTCAACTGTACAAGCCGTCATCCTTTAGGATTAAGTCGCAGAGAAACACATGTAGGAACCACCAAATTGCAGAAGCAATGACAACTAGGATTAAGTCGCAGAGAAACGCATGTAGGAATTAGGAACCACCAAATTGCAGAAGCAATAACAAGATGTCAGGAAGGACATCGCCGTGGGAATAAAACCCTTGTTGTGGTCAACGGCATTGTTGTAACAACGTTAATAAAATGACACGACAGGGAAGACCAGGGTTTGCGTGGATTGAAAAGATCGATTACGTGACGATATGGTTGTACCCATCTATTGAGAAAAAAAATAATCCTTAAAAGGCAAGAAAGCCGCTTGGCAGCATGAACTGTCACGATTGCAAGATCGGTAAGCATCCGTGCGTTGAATACGCTGTTGAAGAAGTTGGCGGAGCGATGGATAACGTTGAAATTAAATAGCTTGTTAACGGTCATTAAATGAGTGGTTGCAGTTGCTGTATGTTTGAATTTTGGTATATTTGACTTACAATCTCACTTATAAGTAATTTGCTAATCGACATTAAATGAGTAGTCGTTGTATATTTGGATTTTTTATTTTTGCATGCTAGTTATTTCATTTAATATCCATTGGCAGGTCACTTGTTTGTTGTTGATGGAGAAGGTTATTAAAGAAGTCATTAAAGTTATGGATAAAGATATTAAAAAAGTCTTTAAAGTTAAGGGTTAGTTCAATTGGTAGAATTCAGTGTTTAAAACGTTTGACTAATGAAAGATTATGCATTAATTTTATAGGCATCTTCGGGGGTTACGTTGTGATGTGATCTCTTTATGTGGATTTGTCCAAATATTTCTTCCAAAAAAAAGAAATAAAATAAATAGTTACAAATATTTTTCTTTATGATATATTTCACAATGTGAATATTTAAATAATAATGATAATAAAATCATACAAATTAATTAAATTATATTTATTTCAAATTATAAGCTGCTTGATCCAATTTTTCCTTTCTCACTCCTTGCTTGATCCTTGCTTTCTTTTGCTTTCCTTTGCTTTCTTTGCTTGCCTTGTCCTCTTGCTTTCTTTCTCTTCTCCTCTCTGAGACTAATTCCAAAATTGAACTAACAAAAGGCTCCTAGTTGATGGTATATTTTTATTAATGATGTCTCTAATTTCTTCAATTTTCTATTAATTTCTTTCATTTTCCTCCTCACATGCAACATGTGAACTTTCACCTCCCTTTTCTCATAATTTCTTTTATTTTCATAAAACAAATTTCAATTAATACATTTTTTCCTTTCTAAAGCCTTAGCCATTGCCTTTGTCAATTTCCCCTTAGCCATAAACACATCAAGTGATACCCACTAGGATATTTATCCCAATGTTCAGCTTGGAATAAGTGTTCCTTAAGCGTGGTCTTATTTTTCCTTTATTAACTTCTATTACATGAACTTTTAACTAGGGTCAGTTACTGTGTGTTCGATTGCCCCAACCCCTTAAAGTTGAAGCCTTGTGTTTCTTTTGTTTCTGCTGGAAGACAATGCCATAGAATTCTTTGAAGATCCACCAGTGTAGATTGACACATTGCAGGTTAATGTGGCATGGTGCAGAACTTGCATGATATATTATGGACATGGAGTGATGAAGCACGTGGCTCTCATGCGATGGTCCTCGAGGTCATCTAATTTAAATATTTTAACTTTTAAACATTTTAACTTTTTGATTTGTTATGTTTATAAAGCACTTGTGTGAGTGAGTGTTATCGTTAGTTTTTTTGAACTATAATAGCATATGGTCTATGAAATCACCGGTGGTTATCTTGTAACCATGCTTGAGACTTACTATACAAATATCTCTTTGTGAGTCCAATGAAATATTATAAAGTTTTCAGGTCAATAATATAGCATAAGAATCTCAAATTTTGTCTTCCCTGTGATTTCCAGTAAGAAACAACAACAATTTAGAATCATCTTGAGTATGTGGGTAAGTTTGCAGTATTCTGCAAGGAAGAGAGGAAAGGGAAATTCTCATATGGGTGGGAGTCATCAAGAAAGCCCATGTTGTCGGTGTAGTCAAAGATCTTGTGGAGTGGTGTTCTCCTCCTTTTAGTCACACAAGTAATTCCTTTCTCTTTCTTATTTCCGCATGGATGTGTTCGTGCTTTATCATTCAGGATACGAGGACTAGTATGACCTATTAATCTATGATATTTGTTTGTCCCAACCCAGTCCGAGGTCAAACCCTAGATGATTCATTAGTTTAGCTGTCTGGTTTGAATGATAGGTAGATAGGGCTTCCCTGAAGTAGAATATTGAAGACATATATATCTACCTTCTCAATTCATCAAACAGAATTACTATGTCAGGCCTTCTACGTATCGATTGAGTTAGTTGTGCCCCTTGTCTACGTGAAACCAAATTATATATTAAGAAAATATGAATAAGAAATTGTGTCACTTTGTGGGGATCATTGCTTGGTGTTTGTAAATTCATAGTAGTATCGATCTAGTTGAGTGTGTGATAGAAGGATTTCTTCAAGAGGTTTCTAAATGCTTCATATATTGTGATGTTTTCAGACATTTGCATAACGACTATAAGGTGGGATGAGGTAAAAAAGTTACGAACCGTGATGAAAGACAAAGTGGTACAAAATATTATATGTTTCAAATAGATTGAAGCTAATGGTAAGGTCCATACTTTCGTTGTAGGAGATGGTTAACAATCCCTCGAGTAGGCAATTTATGTAGAGTGTTTGGAAAATGAAACAGGTTCTAGATTTTATCCTATATTTTTGTTCCTTGGGTATGCTTAGAAAGTGTTGGAATGATGCCTTGCTTTAAAATCTGACATAACTTCTCCTTGTTTCTTTATTGGGTTTTCTTGTCTATGAAAGCTTGAAGTTTTGAATTGTAGAAAAACATTCACAGTGTGAGCCTTTAGTGTTTTTCATGAGGGGAACATGATAACCTTAGAAGGTAGGCTTCCTTCAAGATGACAACAATTTTGTTTCATATTTTGTGAATTTTAAGATTTTATTTTGATTTCGACCTAGAGACTTCGAGCTCAAATGTAACTCCATTCCTAGTAGGTAGCCATGTACATATTGTGGGTTGGGAGGTCCACAATAAAATTCCAGTCATCATGGTCTATTCAATTATTATTTTGATCATAACACTTATGGACCCTTGTCATCTAGGGTGCTTTCTAAATCAGCCTCCCAAAAAAATCCAACTAAGCAGCTCGAGGGGGAGATTGAAGGTTAAAGCCTAATACCTTTCCTCTATATTCCTTATTAAAGAGAGGGAAGGTCCTACTGGTATGGGCATGACCTCATTACAGTTCGACGATGTAATGGATTTGTCATTGAGGTTGTATGTCCATTAAAACTCACAAGCACTAATTGGTAAATTTCATTGCTACATTAGTTTGGACATATCTTGTCTAGCATTATTGGGTTTCCTATTTACAAATGTCCTTAGCTGAGGTTTTCCTAGATTCTAGTTGCAAAAAAGGATTTTTGCTGCAATAGTGGTGAGATAAGAGGTTTATTCTATTGTCCATTGGTTATTTTTAACCATCCTCGTGTGGTGAAATTTATTCTAGGCAAGTCTACAATCTATATTAATATGTAGTATCCAATTTTGTGACAAACTTATTTTCGGGTCTATTCTCGAGGTAATCCAATGGCACTCCTGTTATATTGGGAGTAAATTTATCTATCATATTAATTCCATTGTGTGCTTATTTGAGTAGATTGGTCTTTGGTATTACTAGTTTCTTAATAGAATGCTTGTGATTATAGGCCAAGTCATATGCCTTTTTTCACTCAAATATAACATCACAAATATTTGAAACAGTGTTGCCACAATTGTCACACTTTGGTTTATCTTCAGCTTTACTAAAACTTCGCTTTACAGATGAGGGGAACAACTGAAAAATAATAATAGTTATACTACTCTTTTGTCCTCATTTTATGTTTTTCGTTAGAATTGACTTCTGCCTTTGGGACTCAGACTCTTCATTCCACAATGATTATTCTAACCATTACGATTTTGCAAATGTCACCTTATAACCAGGTATGAAACTTAGGTTTATCTTTTATAGAAGAATTGTGTTGCATATATGTGAACCTCATGCTACTGGGTTATTTAAATCTAGGACCCTTTTTTCGTATATTATAGCAGCATATTATTACTTCTCTACCACATGTGAGATACACCAAACTTTTATTGTATTTACAGATCATTAATGGTGGGTGCAGTTGAACGCTTTACTTTTTGTTAAACTCAATTTTTATCTGAAGTTCTATTTAATACACTTTTCTTTTTGGAAGTATTAGTTTTCTTTTTCCAGTTTCCTACAACACTTTTGATTATTGAGGTGCTCGCATTTTCATGTCAAATTCACTTACATTATGCTTCTAGTGGGGATGTCCAGTTCTCCTTTTGGAAAATCATATTTCATGGTAGAATTGTACGTCTAAAAAACTTGATTCCCAAGTGCCAATTCTCTTTACAATGATATGTTATTTATGTTTTAGAATGGAATTAACATTTGAAAGATGAGTAGTATAAAGAAATAAGTTTCATCACATATTCTAGTTTGCACTTTGACCTTTAATGACTACAAGATATTTGCATAGTGTATATTTTTGGTCAGTCAACAAGTACCATCATCGTTTCCTTCCAAATGGAAGAGTATTTTTTATTTGACCTCGTACTATATATGCAAGAATGAAATTTCTTTCCATAAGTGATTTCTCACCAAGGACCGTTCATAGTAAAATCCCTTCGCGTGTTGGGTTGATATATTTCTAGTATGTTTTATACATACATGAAAATCAGGAAAAATATACCATACACCCTCATATGTACCAATATAATAAGGTTGCAAGGTTACATTTTATTTTTCCTATCTTTTGTGGGTAATGATCCTGGATCACAAGAAATGTTTCTTTTATTGTGCTTTCCTTTGGAGAAATTTACTTCTTCTTTCTATGTATCCAAAAGACTTCTCAACGTTATTCTGCTAATTCAAAATACATATTTGTAGCATACTTTAGCTAAGCCCTATAGTTGACAAGGGGGCATGTCGCATAGCCATTTTGTGTTTTTCTCATCCATGACAAAGTGGATGTATTGCGATGATGTTAAATGGGGTCAATACTATAGACATCTTGATGTAGCATGTGTTTGAACTTTCCAATTTCAGAGCACTTCATATAATTAAGCAAGAAATTACTCTCGATTCTAATGATTTTTAGTATCTTATGTTGGTAAAGTATATCTTAACCTTAAGGTACAATGTTAGAGAAGCACTTGACCAAGTTAACGTTAGATATTAGTTTAGATTGGGAGTCTTGTTTGAGATTATAACAACAAATAGAAGTTGGGTAATGGATCCAACTAGCTGCCTATAATGATGTATGAAGAGATTTTGTCTATTGAACGCTTAGTTTAACATCTCATGTTAGGTAGATATAACCAAATTGGTTATGATTATGTTGATAGGCTACCATATTTTCCTTAGGAAAAAGTAATAATTTTATTATGAAAAACAAAATTACATTCACTATATGTGTTTCTTCATTTCAGATATATCCTTAAGCATAGGAAATGATAAAAATATGCCTGACAAAATGTCTTGCTTCATAAGCAATCTTCAAAAATATCAATATGATAGCCCTATCACAGTCATTCTAATATATATCACTCGTTTGAAACCAGTTTTATCTCTTAAAAAATTAGCTCCTAGATATGTTCATAAATAGTCCCATAAAAAAATATACATATAGATATTCACATTTGAACAGTCTCATGATTTTATGAAAGGTGTATGAAGATATTCCATGACATGCCCTTCCACTTTCTTCTAATTGATCCATGCTCATGCTTCCATGTGTAATCCAGCTTTGGAGAGTCCATCAGTTTCCACGTTCCTCTCTTTGTACACATGTTATTTTTGGGCACCTTTTTTAAGCTACTAGAATCAGCAACAGTCTTGAGGCAATTTTCTTGGCCAGGTTGTTGTTATGTTTTCCAAAGCTAGCCTTCGAAGATATTACATGGTGATCAATTATATGAATCACACCTCCAACATCACAATATGGTGGATCTTCTTAACAAGCCCCATCGAAGTAGGCTCATGCACTACTCCTATCTGCTCCTCAATGACTTGTATGGGTGGCTTGATCCTTGAATTCTATGTAGATCCATATAATATATCCATACTCTCACACTAAATAGGAGAAATATGTTTTCCTCGAAATATTTTGGAGTTGCGATCTAGCAGCAATTGGAGGCAGTGCTTTGTATATTTTGACAGCTGAATTGGTGCACCACTTATGAAAAACTCTCTTCAATTGTGCTACCTCCCCAAACCTCCCTTAATACAGTTAGTGTCTCCAATTCCCTCCAAAACTTATTCGTATATGGACAAAAATTAGTAAATGATCAATAGATTCATTGCATTCTTTACAAAGTGTACAACAACCAGGACTTTGCATGCCTTTGTTTTGTAGCTTTTCCCAAGTGAGGGATTCATTATTCAATTCTAACCACATAAATATTTGAGCCTTAAGGGGCTTCTAAACTTACACAAACCCTTCAACCACTAGACCCTATCCCTCTTTCTTTAGCTGCATATGTAGTGTGAGAACCTAATTTAGGAGGATTATAGGGGACTATGTTACAAGTATTATAGGTGATGTATTTTTAATTCAAAATCTATTAGTAAGAGGATTGTTTCTTTCGGACTTTGTTCATGGATGGATGTTGTACCTATTGCAACACTGAATGGGTATTAATTATAATGAGAATTTTTCCATATATCCTGAAGGTGGATACTTCTTGTAAGAATTATAATGTTTTCAGGTGCAAAACATCACAATTTTGTTTATTGTGTTTCTTATTGTATTTATTACACTTTACAAAAAAAGCATTGAATGATAGTTTGCCAGCATCGAGAGGCGCATTCTACAACCCAGTATGATATGTAAGCGTGTTTATATGTCGGCCAAAATAAAATA